>JADGJK010000183.1:0-43424 GCA_027600645.1 Nowakowskiella sp. JEL0407 | reverse complement strand
GCCTCATGGATATGGTTTCGTTTCGAATTTGAATATTTTTTCCCCCCTGCTTTTGATTTTTTTACGGCGAGTTTCTTCCTTCATATTGAATAAGAAATAAATATTTTATTTTTTTAAAAAAAATAATTATCCAAACGATAACAGTTTCACCAGTAAATTGAATTGAAGTCAGGGTAATTAAATAACATAAATACAAATGAAACCAGTCCGATTAAATATATACCCCAAAACACTGGAGAGTGACTTGATTAAACAATAGATATACGTTTTAGATTAAAATTCAGATAGTTACCTATCCACAACGTCGAATTATATTTCTGAATCAAATCAAAGTCCGGTAGTCCCATCCAATTACAAATAAGATGACTGAAGAAAGGAGTAAACATCGATCCTATTTCCGAAAAGGTGATGAGTTTAAACCAGATTAAAAAAGAATTTAAAAAAAAGTTTTGGCTTACCAGATACGCAAAACAAAAACGATGCATACCAACCAAACACAGTCGTATACAGAAATTGAAAAGATGATATCAGAACACCACGTTTCAGGGCATTCGCAGTTCTCCCGTTGTTTTTGTGGTACTCGTAAATATGATGTAAATGGGCTAAATAAAACATCAAGCGATCAAATACACAAAGAATCAGTCCGACATGTTTCAAGTTACCTATCCCGAAAAATAATGGTAGTCCGAATATAATATTCGTATTCGTCGCCCCACTCATTTTCATTATGAATACCATACAACCACGAAATATGAATTCTTCCACAAATGGACCCTATTTCCAAACAATGTTGAGCTAAAGTTAATCAAAACAACCCATAATCTCTTACCACAATCAAATCGCGAAATCCAATTATATTAAAAGCACGCTTATAAATAACACTCGAAGAGAACCCTCCATCTAAAGCTTCTAAAAGTATCGGACCAGCGTAAAATATCACCGTTGCGGATGAAAAGTAAAGTGTCCCAGCCATTGTATTAAGTCCAAGAACACTCCAAACGTCGAATTTCTATAAAGCCAACAGCAAAAAAGGGATTGAATACCCTTACAATACAAAATTCAAGAGTAGAATAAAAATTCAAACGTACAATGTCCAACCATCCTAATAACCAATTCAACCAAACGCACACAACCGCACAATACACCGAAATCGAAATAATCCGGTTTTTAACAACTTGGACATCGTTTCGTGATTTATTCGTTGAATTTGAGAATGTGTAGAGAATTAACACAAACAGAATTGTAAGGATGCCGCACAGTGTTATTCCGTGGAATATTGTGAGAGTGCTGTGGTGTATTAGTTTCGATTTAATGTGTGGTTCGTGACGTTCGGTTACGGAGATCATTTTAGGACGAATTCTTAAATTTTGAATTGCCTTTTCGTTTGGTCGTTTGTTCGGCGGTATCAAAACTGGCAAAAAAAAAACGTTTGTAGATGCCCATTAGAGCTATGCCATGTGTATATTATCCGTCTCTCTCTGAGGGAAAGCCAATGGTCTCTCCTTTCATAATAACACGAGCATGAAACGAGTAACGTTTCCTTTTAAAAATGCGCAATTATTCAGAATCAAAACCGTGTCAGATTGTGTTTGTGTTCGCAAGCAGGATGGAATGCAATAAATCAAAAACTATATTTCACTTTCGTTTTCTTATTTTGAAAATCTCACACGCATCAATTCAATAAGCTCCACAGCTCCAGATTCAAACAATCAAAAAATGTGGTGTTCACAATTCACTGATGCTCTCAACCTCCTCTGTCTCCATAACATTTTCCATATCAGAATTCTCAAGAACATATTGCTTTTGTATTAATCCTTGCAAAAATTGAATCAAAAGTTTATTGTCATCCATAAATTTTTCAAAATCACATTTTTTTAGCTTCATTCCAATAAAAATACTTTGGGTCAGTTATACTGCATGTGCCAACTCACTCCTGTTTACTGATCTTGTAAATAGCGTCTGGTGTGCAAAAATAGTCAGGAAAGAGCACTATATTCAAATAGTTTACCAAAAAATAGATATTAAGGCTTTCTATTGGCCTAATGTCATTGACAATGCTTTTGTTAATGTTTGCAACAAACGCATACAACACAAGATATTCCAAAATGTAATCTGTAGTTGAGGCTGCAAGCATACAGAAATTTGATTGCTGTTTCCTATTATAATGTCTTGAAATGGCAGCAAAGTTGTAGTCTGTGGAATATATAGAATTCTAACATTTCACAGACTAATTAAATTGTTAAAAAAACATATGAAGAAATAGTATATACTAACTTTAAGTTTTGTATTAGTGGCAAACGCAATCCCATATCTAATTGTATTTGATGCATCCTGCCTCTCAATCTTCAAAATCACCTCTATCTTATATAGATCTATCATCCCTTTTGATAATACACTATAGATTACATTTAGAGCATTAACTCAGGGATTTTTGTCATTGTCAACTCTGTAATATCGCAAGGGAAGGATGGCTGTAGATATTGCTTATTGCACTGATGTAATGCATTAAAGCAAAATTAATGTCCTTTTTCTCAAATTACATATCCAACTAATAAGAAAAATTGAAAATTTACAATTCAATTTACAAATACCTGATAAGTCCAACTTACAATAAATGCTACAAAACCTCCTCAACTATGACAAATTTCAAAATCCAAAATCCTTTACTACCCTTGCAACTTCTTCTGCTTCCAACCCCATCTCCATCAGAACTGTTTGACAATATGTTTCAATTTTGCACTTACTCAAAGGTTCAAAAGCTGAGATAATTTTGCACTTGAGACTCTGATCTTCTTCTATTCTTTGAATTTGCCAGCTTTTATATTAACGCCCAATTTGTTTTGGATCCTGCAATGACAAGCTTTTTGAAGTTGCTGACAGTTTTAGAATAGTAAACAAAAGGAACAAAAAATGGTTGCTTGAATCTGCAACATAAATTTTCAAAGTATCAAATAACAATCATATCTGGTCTGCCACTACAAAGTCAAATCCACCAGAGAGATTGCGCGCTACATCATCTTTACAATTATAGAGCAAGAAAAGAATATTGTAAGAGATATCGGTTCCAAACATTAATTTTGGATAAACCTGCACCAACAGGATTTGAGACAGAGACAATAAGCCAAGTTCAATCAAATAATTGCAAACAACAATCCAAACAAAATATAGAAGTTCAATATAATATTGAGTCTTTTAGGGATGACTAATACAGTATACAACAGGTTAGTAAATCCAAAGAGCCAACATCCAAAGATGGTCGGGGATTGAAATAGTATCTGTGAGTTTCGCATAAAAATTTCCAAATTGACCTCATTTTTCCGGCACCAGATGGTCCATGCAAGATTTTCATGTTATTGTTGTTATTGAGCGTCACATTTGTTTGAGCGAAAGATTCCATTTGAGACAAATTTTTTGGAATTTGAGATGAAACATCTTTGCATTTATCTTGTTCTTTACTCAATCCTTAATAAAGCTTTTGACACCTGCTGCGATCTGTAAATTAACTAAACGTCTGTTTACAGAGTAACCACTATCTAACGAGAAAGAAAAATAACCAAATTCTTCGGAAACTATTTAAACAAGTTTTATTACTGGATTGAAGTACCAATTTCTCACGGTTAAGAGCTGCCTTCAGCTGATTGAGAACAGAAAGTAATTCATGAATCACAGTTTTTCGGTTTTACACCATTCTTGGTTAAAAGAAGGTGGAGGAGCGAGAGGGTTTAAAGAATTATAGAAGGCAATGGGGTTAGTGAAGAAACGTCTGCAATTAGAAATTTTATTTGCTGTGACTGCCAATTGCTGTTCAATTCTCTCCTCTCTGTCCACGAAAAACACCACCTGTGAACTGGAGTGAAACTACATATATAATATCAACTTTGTGCAATAATATTAGCATATCTGATCTTCTCTCACAAAGATTGTAAGATGTGTGGAACTAAATTTCGATCTTGAAAATATGGTCATGAACAAAATCATTGCTCAACACATATTGCAGATAACACACTGTACCAGAAACAATGAGCAATCCAATACATCAACCGGAAAAATTTTGGAGCGGTTATATATAAACAGTAATCTCGAGTAAGACGCTCTAAAGTTTATACATAAACTTTATTAAATCTAAAAAACTGCAAAGGTATAACTGCATTGCAAACATCTATCTTTCTAGCTACGTTGAAAAATCAAATCTAAATCTCCATCTTTGGAATCATGGCTCCTTTAAGCTCGATACAAAGTCCATAGTGATCTCATACGAGCTCCTTGTCCGGCCGTAAATTGAGTTTTACACGGATCAGTGCTGAATCAACAAACATTCTTGTTTAGAATCAACTCACATAGCTCGCGAAATATATTTTATACCTGTAGTCCATAAAATTCTGCACCGGGTCTAAAATTTTTGATGAACACGTCTTTCGTCCAATCGGACATAACCCAGACTCTAAAGCAGCATATTTTTCTGCGGGCGTATCTGAAACGTAATCGCCGCTTCCACTACAACCACCTTCAAACGTGTGATAAAGTCCTAACCAGTGTCCGACTTCATGCACTAAATTCTTTCCTATAAAAATCACGATTCGGGTTAAAACAGCGATAAGAAAGCATACTGTAGATTGGAAGGGGATTGAGAAACGCGAATTATTACCTTGATTGTAATTCGCAAAGTATCCGTTTGGTACAGTTCCGTAATCAATTACGACACCGTCGATTAATGGGTCTGTTTTTACGTCCCATGGGAATGTACCTTTCCCGATAACTCCGTTTGCCAGATACGTGCTTTAAAACTCATTAAATTCAGAATCATTATAAGATTAAACGATATACCTGTAAACGTTTAAAGTCTTCTTGTTACCATATCGAAATTTCGCTTTTAGTTCTTGAGACAAATACTCCCCGTATACGGTTGATAAATCGAAGTTGTAATATCTATTGGTATAATATCGTTTCACCTGCGACAGTAATCCATAAACACAAATCGTCTCCTTTGAGTTCAAATCTCAAACTTACTCCGATTAATTTAAATTGTATCCCATGAACCGAATAAAATTTATTCAAAACACCAATCTGACTCGTTATACTAGCACTAGCAATATTACCGAAATACGTCCCTTTGCTCAAATAGCTAAACACCCACCAATACACTTCGACGGTAATTGTTGATTCTTTGACGATTAAATCGGCAGTCGAATTCGTGATGTGGTCTTCGATGGCGGATTTCTTTTTCTGATCGACGGCGGATGCGCAATGACTGGGACCTACTTTTGGTGTTAGGGCGATGAATGGAGGAGGTTGGGAGGAGGATGCAAGCGTCGGTTGCGGACTTGTTGATATAGGGATTGAAGAGATTAAGGAGATGTTTAGTATTAGAGCAAGAAGGACTAATATTCTATTTGGAGACATTCTAAAGTCCATCATCCGTGGGTCAACTGATATGGCACTTCACCTTTCCAAACTGAAACTCAGGGATGGAAAATTCTATTTTTACAATGCTGCTGATATAATCACGTCTCATAGGTGTCGGTTCATAGAAATTTAACCTCTAATAGTCTCGTAGATTGTAATATAAAATAATTTATTCTCACTTTCAAGTTCACGTCACGGTTGAATCTTTCAAACATCCACAAAACTTTCTTCGTCATAATATTCAAGACTGTTCTCTTCAAGTAATTCTTTTTCTCTTCGTTTCGCAAAAACACCTTTCGTATCTGGATTCTTATCCTCTTCCTCATCAACCTATTGGATCATTATGATCAGATTTAAATTGCATCCCATAAGAAAACAAATTGTTATCATACCTCCCAATTTCCATTCTCTCTGAATCCCTGCAAATCAGGCGGTACCTCTTGCATCTGCACGCTAGGCGCATGCTGAATACACCTCAGATACTCTGCAACCTGAATCTTGACACTCTCCAAATACCCCCTACTATTCTGATTTTCCAAACTTTCATCCGCAATCGGTGGATGCAAACTGTAATCCGGTGCATAATGTCGAAAATATTTACTTCCAACCGGAATCGCCGTATCCAACTCGACTCCCGCCACCACACTCGTTTCATAAGTCCAACACCGCGCTACATTTTTAATCGTGTACCCACCACCTCCAACTACCATCATCGGAACTCCAAAACTCTTTACAAACCCAACACACGCTCCGTGCCCTTTTATACTCAAATTAAAACACCCCAATCGATCTGATCCCAAAGAATCTGCACCACATTGCATAACTATCGCACCAGGTTGAAAAGATTTCATTACGTTGGTTACTACGTCTTTAAATAATGAAAAGTACGACGCATCGTCGATATATTCGTTAAGTGGGACGTTGAGAGAGTAATATTTCCCGGCTCGTGATCCGATTTCGTTTATTGCGCCGGTTCGTGGGAAAAACATTCCGTCGTATCGGTGGAGTGAAAGCGTCATTACCCGGTTAGAGTGAAGAAAAGCTTCTTGAACCCCGTCTCCGTGGTGTACGTCGATATCAATGTATAATACTCGTGGGTATACCCTTAAACGCACAATCAATTATATTGCGAATGCATGCAATAGAAAAATATGTCTGAATACCTCAATAACTCCAAAATCCCAAGAACGATATCGTTGACATAACAAAATCCTGATGCTTCAAATTTTTTGGCGTGATGTAATCCACCTGACCAGTTTACGGCAATATCACATTGTCCGCTACCTAATTTTCTCGCTGCGTCAAGAGATGCACCTGCAGATAGTTGGCAAAAATCGTAGAGACCATCGAAAACCGGACAATCGTCCATGTTGAGTTTATGTTTGTCGAGGTATTTTGCGAAATTGGCATAGTTCTCTGGAGTGACTCTAAATATTTTGATTTGATTGAAGGAACAAAAGCAACAAGGTGTTTTAGAACAAAAATTTGACTAGAACAAACAATTTCTTGCGGAATACCTTCTGAGAAATTCGATGTAATCTTCCGAATGAAAAGAACACATTTCTTCAGCGGTAGCTTTCCGGGGCGAATACATACTAAGATGCTTATGCAACCCATAATTAATAACCAAATCATTTGCCAAAGCAAGCCTAGCGGGTTTCATCGGATGGCCCTCCCCATAATGAAAGCGCGAAACGTCGTTGTTGTGGAAATACGCGACACGCTGTTTCGAATGCAAATTAGAATTCGATGGGAAAGGGGGCGGTGGTTGATTTGCCATTACTCTCAAACTCAAATGGTTTCGTTGAAAGCGACAATTTTGTTTTTTTCCGTTTCTGTCCATGCTTCTGTTGTCTTGCTGCCGAACAACTGGACTTTCGACGATAGAATCGCTTCGTTTGGTGGCGATATTTCTTCAGATGGTGTGTAATTATCCTTTCATACTTGAGAATCATCTAATTCTCCAATAATTTTCATTTCTCTTGTAAAACAGGCTTCAAAGGCTCGCTTATTCCCTTGCAATTTCTAAGTCATGACCCATTAGGCTGCACACCTTTCTCTCCACCAGAATCCGCATCCCTTCCAAAAAACTTCATCCCACTCATCCTCCGAGGCTCATGCTCTTTCTTCGACAAAGTATACTCCATGCAATCATCCAACGCCTCTTTAGTAATAATCGGCAACAACATTCCAAATTCAAATTTGATTACAATGTATTCCCCCGGTGACACGTCAAACGTAACCATCCCCAGCGTATTCGTTTCCAAAGAAACGTTCGATACCTTAGTAGAGTTTTACAAAGATGCACGTAAATCCAGGGAAATTGTTGGAACGAGTGCGGCGGATACAATACGGTTAGGTGAATACCCGAACTCTTCGGCAAATTTAAACCCCGATAACGAAATTTTTTCTATCCCTGTGGTGGTTTCCCAAGATGACTCGACGATCCCGTTACTGCAGATTCTGTCAATTACAATTCTTATCCCGGTTCTGCTGATGTTGTTTTTATATTTTGTGTATGAGTTTATTAAAGTTTATAACGAGTTGACGGAAACTGCTCCAGAGTTTATTGTTAAGCAGTTGGAAACGAGAGTGGTTGGAAATGGCAATGGTGTTTGTGAGGGCGATGAGTGTATTATTTGTTTGGATGAGTTTAAGAATGGTGTGAAGGTTAAAGTTTTACCTTGCAAGCATGAATTTCATGTAGAGTGTATCGATAGGTAAATCACAGTTTACATATTCAACATTCGGTATGTTAAATCCGATCTTTAACCCGTTTGATTTTTACAGATGGTTATTACATCAAAAGAAAACGTGCCCAATGTGTAAACGAGAAATCGGATCACAAAATAAAATAGTCCCGCTTCTTCTCGTGCTGTCTACATTTGGAATTCTATTCTCGCGTTGCTTTGCGTGGATTGATTTCAGGAGGAGGCGGAGGCGAGGAAGTAGTGGCGACGAAAGCAGTTTGGGTGATGAGAATAGCGAAGAAGGCGATGAAGAAAGTGATGCCAGAAATGCCCGAAATATAGATGTTCGAGTAGATGATGCCAATGCCGAGGGCAGCGAAACGATTCCCTTATTGTTTGCAGTGGACAGCGGAAAAGATGATGATGAAGAGGAAGGCGACGATGAGAAGGTGGAAGAAGTTGCACAAGGTCAAAGTTCGTCTTCGCGGTGAGACTGTTGTTATGCCCTAAAATTCGAGAAAAAGAATTAAAAAAACATATTCTTCCTTTTTATATTTGCTATTATTTGGGTATTATTCTTTGTATTTTTTTGTTCCTTGTTTCTGTATTTTTTATCAATTTTTTTCTACTGCAATTCAAAATCTCATACATATTATTGTTCAGTTTCAACAAACGACCATAACATATTTGAATGATGTAGTTCACAATAATTGTTATCAAAACATTTTTATTTACCAATTTTTGCATAGAACTAACTTAAAAATAGTTTACGAGACTTAAAAATAATTCAAGTACTTTGAAAAAATGTGTGAAAAAGAAAAACATTCGCTCGCCTGAACGAAAAATTTCTGTTAAAAAACAGTTCTTTTTACATGTGTTTCTTCAATTCGTTCCAGATTCCGGTCTTGCAAGGAGCATTTCCACAAGAAGCTCTCGGTTGGATTTCATTTACATCCGTAGTTCCCCACCATTCACCCGCAGCCCAGTAAGTAAACGCTTGGTACACATCCCGGTTAGCTTCCATATGACTCAAAGCCGAGCTCAACGCCTGTACACACTGAGTGTTATCCGACGCACCCATTTCTCCCAAAAACGCCTTCATTCCATTTTGTCGTGCCCAAGTTGTGAATTTCGCTAATCGGTCGGCACCCGCGGTGGCCGTCGTGCAGGTCGCGTGGGTTCCAGAGTAGTCGTCGTCGAGGTATTGGTGGACTTCAATCATAAAGTTGTTGGCGGGGTCGGTGAGTTTCTTTAATGCGTCTCCGTTGGATGTTGATCCGTCGTTACCGCCCGTGTTTAACCAACTCCATGCACCCGTCCAGCGAACTCCTGGAACGGAAATTGTGTTGGTGGCTCCAGCAGCTCGGATGACGTTGATTGCTGATTGTGCGGTGGTTGCCCAGGTTACACTGTCTTGGTCGTGTGGTTCGTTCATCAGGTCTTTTGAAAGAAACGTTAGTTTTTTGAAAGTAGGGGTATAAAGATTTACTTACTGAACCAGACTTTGCTGTTTCCTTTGTACTGGGTAGCCAAACGAGTCCATAAATCGTTGAATTGAGAGTTTGATACAGCTGTTCCGACCAAAGTACTGCTAGTCGCTGGGTAACGACCAAAGTTGTGTGGTTCAATAACGACAATAGCTCCTGCGTTCGTGATCATTTGAACAGTTTTGTCCAGATCGGAGAAGTCTATGAAAATTACAATTTTAAAGCGTCTTTCTTTTCTTGATTGCGAATATACTTACACGCAGAGTTGAATGATCCACCGAGAGTAGGTTGCAAACGTTCCCAAAGGAAAGGAAGACGGAAAATGTTCATTTTGTTGTTTACAAAGTATTGAACGGTCGATTGTGTTGGCCAAACGTAATCTGTAAACAATATTGGGGTTAAACTTCGAATCTCACCAGATGTATGAAATCAAAACACGCTTACCAGTGTTCAAAGTCCCAGGAATCTTGTTGTTTCCAAACTCAGCACCAGAAAGGTTAACTCCAAAGTATGGGAGACGTCCTGACGATGCAGGGGAGGGACTTGGTGAGGTTTTTGGACTCGGTGATGGGCTTGGAGATGGAGATGGGGATGTAGCCGACGCTACACATTGAGAGTACCATTGACTCTAAGAACCATACGACCAGTTTCAATTACTGTCTGAAAATAATTGAAAAAGAAAATTTAAGAAATTCAAACCTTGTAAACACAAGTTGATCCAGTAGCGCAACACGTCGTTCCAGTGTAGTAAGGACCACCGCACTAGGACAGGGTTTGTAAGTTCCAGTAAACAATAAATTTAAAGGAGATTCCTATTCACCTGTGCATACAACGGTTGGCAGCTCTGAGCGGTAACGGAAGCCGCGAATGCAGCAACTAATCCAACAATGATAGTATTTCCGGCGACCATTTTTCTGTTTATCTTTTTTTTGGAGGGCAATCAGGGTTTTTATAATAAGTTTTGTACGCAGGGCGAGACATGCAGGAATCATGCAGTATGACAACAGGGTTCATCGGAAATTCCACTATTCTTTCAGACCCTTCTGTTAGAGATATTCTTTGCTTGTAACTAATCGCTGCGCTTATCGGGTATTTATGCGAATGAGTTACGTGAAGTGCCTTACATAGGCACATCTGGAGCCAAAATAGAAATTTGGGTGGTTGAGGTGTGGGTTGCGCATTGGGGGACAAGTCACAAGTAGGATTGAAATTCGGTAGCGTGTATTTTATGCGCTACTTGCCTTGATTGACGGATAAAGGCCATACAACTTTCTGACTTCATACAACAAAATAGGCAGCAGCCCATTAATTGAGCTTCTCTAAAGCATCAACAATCCCTGAACACAAAGAACAACTCTGTCCACGTTCACGCGTTCTGAGTTTGTGTGATATATTATTTTTTTTGGTACAGTACTGCTCCACTCGTCCATGAACTCAAGGTAAAACATAGAGCTCATAAAACTATGCATAAGCTTCTATCTCCTCCTACATGAATTCTTTGTCAAATTCAATCTCGATAATAATTAATTTACCATCAAAAACACAACAAAATCGCACCATTCAACTCCAACCACTCGCATATGTAATTGCACCTGATAAATAGTACTTGCAAGAATTCTTAAGAAAAACCGTGCCATTATCACAAACGCCAATATAGTCCAGTTGTTTAGTTGGACATTTAACTTCCAGAACCCGTATAAGATGTCCATTTGATGTAATTATGCTGTCTGGACTAGAACCGAGCCACGAATGTTCTCTGTCAATCCAGAAACCAGTTTTGAACAAGTTTGTTGCACCTTATACATTTCAAAAGCCGTATCCTCTTCAATCCGTCCATGTGTGATTGCTGGAATATGTCCTAAATCACGTTTTCCTGAATTTTGGCCAAGAATATCACTTACAATATTTTGAATTATAGAAAGCACTCCACAACAAGTCGAAATCCATTTCACAATTGAATCTGTAATCCAACCTTTTCTGCATTCCCACCAGAAGCTGTTTGCTGTTTGGCCAGTCGTAAGTTCTGCAATTCGCACTTGTACTACAAATAAACAAACACATGTAAACAGTCATACCGATTTATCTTCATATAAGATAGTATAGTCTATCTCTTATGCTCTTGTCAGAATCACAGAATCATCAGATCACACAATCCGACACAATATCCTGAAAATTTCTGGTCCCATTTGTGAGCCCAGTTGAACAGGAGAATCATGATCATGGGGATGTAACATAAATAGGTAAACATCAAAGAAAGGAGTTTTGTTTTCCCCATCTCAGAAATCGATGTTGATTAATATTTTGTTGTGATGACTGCAACAGTTCAAAAAGGTAGCAGGAATGTGTGCTTGTCCAGTTCATCTTCAAATGCACACATTCACAAAATTTTAAAACAGTACAATTGATTTGTTCTTGTCTGTTTCTCTTATTTATTGCTTCCCTATGCTGTTACAACTACCCAAGATATTAATTGAAAATCAATATCAAAAGAATAAGCTGGGGTAATCAAGGTGATGTTTGTGGGTAGAGTTTGTGGTATATGTGTTGTGAAGTCATTTCAATGCATTGATCTGTGTTGAAGAAGTGCTGCTGAACTGTGGTAATGACAAAGTATGGGAGGATTGGAGATTAGAAATTGAGGGAATAAAGGGCTGATCAATATTTGCTGCTGAAACTGGTTGCAGGATTTGTTGAATTTGAAGGTAATTGAGGCAGAGAAGTTGGTGCAAACTCCTGCTGAACAATTTTAAGTTTCTCAATAAGCTCCAAAGCTTGTAGAGGGTTTGACTCAAGCAGTATATAAAATTGATCTCAAATTTGCTCAAAGGATTCCAATGCACATTGCTGAATCTTTTGTGTGCATTGCTATTCAGGTGAATCAGGCACCTGTGGAACAAATATGCATTTTGATGTTTGATACATATCCAATCTAAACTCTTCGAACTGATCCAAGAACATCTGCCATGATTTATCTAAGAGTACACTGGATTTTCCAAATGAGAACTTATTGTGAAGCAGATGCCGGCAAGGCAAAAGATAGTTATCATAAAATTTATAATGACAGCTTAGAATTCAGAATTTCATCACACTTTTCCCTTCTTCAATTTGTTTATTCATTTCATCAAGTTCCCCGGCAAGCTTTAATTGTAAAAAGTGGGGGAATTTGTGAATTTGGGTTATAATAGTGGGGGGTGCCTTGAAGATAGATAGCTTTCTGGTCCAGAAATTGTTCTCATAGCATTTTGAATCAACTCGTTTTTTCTCATTTAGACATCCAATACAGTTGTACACTACTAAAAAAACATGCTTTAATACTACTCATAAAGAAACCCCAATTAACTACCAATAAATCTATCCATTTTGGAGGAATTCTGCTTCAATTCACTATAATAAGACTCTAGTGGATTTATAGTTGTTACTTGTAACAGCAATGGTGAACTTTGAGGAGCAAACAATCCCCATTGAATCATTCTACTGCCTTCCTGATAGTACCAATAAATATAATTTTGTGTTTTTTTAAAGAAACAATTGTTAATTGCCTGCTGGACAAGAGCCTCACAACCAATTCATATGTACTTGTACATGGCATTTATCATAGTTGATCACATTAGGTGGTGTTGTACTTTACACATCCATGTCTACATAATATGAATAGTACAATTCAATACTGTGACATTCATTTCTCCTGCTTGAATTCTAGGGAATGTAGCATGTATTGTGTTTATTTCAATCTAGCTATCATGTTAAAAAATAGCATAGTGTCCACTTTGATACAAATATACTACACACCTTTAATCTCTTCTCAACAATCTCTCTATCTTCAGCCAACACAAAGAACTGTGGTCCCACATTTCACAAACCAAACTTATCCCTAATGTACAAAGTAAACAACTTCCAGCTGTGTTGATTTGTCTTGTGCATTGAATCCATCATTGTTAACCACCTATTTCTCTCTAAATTCTCACATTGCCATTACTTGGCAAAGCAAAACCTGTGTTTCCCACCATTAACTGTTCTAAACTCACTCAGAACGTATCTATTCTTCCCCAAATAATCAAGTGCAGCCTTCGAATCTTGTCTACAGTCTGAATTTCCTTGTCTTGTATCCAATTTACCCTTTCTTTCCACTTTCTGAATGTTTACAATATCTTTTGTATAGATATAGGATATTAGAGGTGCTAATTGTTGAGATTCAGCAATTTCACCAATGGCAACATAAATGATAGACAGTGGGTAAAGCTTTTGCACTTCAGGTCAAATAATATCCTTAACTGCTTGTGTAATCTTTTGCTCGTCATTGCTCGAAATTTTGTGACTGTGAAAATTGGACAAGGCTGGGGAATTGGGATTGGGAAGTGCATCCTTTTTCCTGGTGTCTGTGATGACAATAAACTTTTTACTATCACTGATATGGTGAGAGACTTTGAATTTGCAGGACATTTGATGGGATTGTTTCTCCAAAATTACTCCTTCAACCTGACCGCTTGATTTATGAGGCATCACTAATTGGCAGGAAAAGTGTTGAGAGAAACCAGAACCATCTTTAAATTCGTATCTAGTCCTATGAGCAACCCAAACATTTGAAATTAAAGACCAAAGTTGAATTGCTGGGCAGTAAGCTTGATTAGACCAGAGACTTTGAATCTAATATTTTGCTTTTCATCAAGAGTAAGCGACTGGAAAGGGGTGAAAGGGAGGGTGTAAATGTTGTAGTCATTAAAGAAAGCCATTCGGGCCTGCACCGTACCAAAAAAATAATATATCACACAAACTCAGAGAGCATGCATGAAAAACATGGACAGAGTGTGGTTCTTTGTGTTCAGGGATTGTTGATGCTTTAGCAAAGCTCCTGTTAATTATTCAGAAAGTTTTCCTAGCTATAAAAATAGAGAAGCGGAAGAAAGTTCTCTTGAGACTTATTACTGACACAAAAAGAATGAATGAGTATTTGGAAGAATAAATGCTCAATTTGCTATGTTTTAAATTTTATAATTTTATTTAAAAAAAAAAGTTTGATAACAGACAGCTCTGAAAAAAGACTTCAGATAATGTAGTATTTAAAATAATAGCTATATGCTATCTTCAATCAACAATAAATGCTGTAAAAAAAAAAGTTGAAAAACAGACAGCCCTAAAGTTAAACTTTAATCAAAGTTTTTTAATTGCTGCACTCTGTCTTCATTCGACAGGGTTAGATGAGAAAAGCAGGAGAGAATCAAACAACATCCAGAGAGAGACCCACAGACCTCACAGACCGCCAAATACATAATGATATGAGTTATTTAATTTGCAGTGTGTTGCTTTTATTAATCTCCTGCTCTTCTGGTTTTAGTGAGGGAATCTTTCTGAATTTATCCCCATTTGTGGCGCACGGGTTGGCTGCGCGGTTTGTGTTCAAGCCTCAGATCCCTGATTCCAATCAGGAATTCATCTAAAAGTCGACTTCGGAGTTCAAGGAATCCCTGATTTATTGTGATTTTTCGAAATAGATGATAGTAATAAATATAAATCAGGACTTCATTGGGCCATTTTTTGTGTAAAAAGCCGAAAAAAGAAAAAAAAAAAAAAAAAAAAAAGAAAGTAACGATGTCCAGCAGCGATTCAGAACCAGAAGAAATAACCACTTCAAAGAATGAACATATATCGAATTTCCAGAAAGCCAGAAACTCTGTAAAATTGTAAATCTTTACATTTTTTTGCTTTATACCTTATAATTAACAATAATGAATATACTCAATATTAAAGACACGAACTTAAGCTGAAGCAAGCGAGAAAAGAAAAAATACAACGAAATATCACGCAAAAGCAAGAAAAACTGCAGAAAAAGTTATCGAAACAACAATTAGAGGAGAAAGAGGAGGAAAAAGAAGATGAGAAGATGGATAAATCAGAAGAAACAAAAGTTCCTGATTCGACCGACATGGATTCATCAGACTTGCTCCCGCTCGATGTGCTGGAGAAAGCAATTGTGCACGATGAAAAGAAAGCGAAGGTGAAGAAAATTAAAAAGTCGTTGAAGAAAGGAACGCATACGAAGTTGGATATACCGTCGCTAAAACCGGAAAGAGTTATAGTGAAAGAGTAAGCTGCTGACGTTCTCCGTTGGAAACTTCAAATTAATTATAACTTTTTTTTTTGCTCCTGAAATAGCGGACTGACGATCGTACCATTAAATAAGGTATCGCGGAATGCGGTTTCGAATGAACTTAAGGAATTGAGGTTACGGCGAAGCGGAAGTGGAACAATTCCGAGAGTTGATTCGATATTCGGGATTGCTCAGAAGTTGGATGGACCTTCGCCAGTATTTAAGAGCCAAAATCGCAAATAAATATATTTTATAGAAATCTTGTAATTGAACCAAGATATGCATTCAGATCGAAACAATGAAGTTTGCAATTTAGATTTAATTTTTAACGAGTTTTGTGCAATATTATCGGTCTGCATCATTTTGTAAACCACTGCTTTCACCCTGTTCATCGTCCTCAACTTCTTTTAGGGTAATTTCAATTCCCTGTTCTCTCAATTGTCGCAGACTAACAAATTCCGGAACATATTGTTTCAAATAATCGACAACTTCATCCCTTTCGTCCTCATCCGCAACCTCAATGGCTAATTGCCCTTCACTGTTCTGAATTTTCCAGTCTGCACCGTTTTCAATTAAAAATTTTGCAGTCTCCGCATCTTCAACAAAGTGTAAAGGTGTGTCTCCATCATTGTCGGTTATATTTATATTTCCGTTATGTGATAGTAATAGCGTAAGTATCGGAATGGAAGAGTACGAAGCAGCAGCGTGACTAATCGAATTAAAATTAAAGTTTCAAACTAACGGAAAGAGAGGATTCGTACATGGGAGTGTAACCGTTTTCGTCTTTTGCATTCGGCGAGACACCATTGGCAAGGAAATTCTCCACAGCGGGTAAATCCAAATCGGCAATTGCCAACCAAATATTCATGATTTATTTTCTGCAAAAGTAATGGCAAACAGCATGTCGTTTCTGGATCTGATAATGTCACGATTGCGAATAGACGATTCTGAGAATTCTGCGTCGCTTTGTCTGGATTTGGTCGATTCCATCAAAGCCCTGCACAAAACTTCTTCCTTGTCTTTCTCCTCCGACTCATTTCCCCCCACTGACCCCCAGCTGGCTTTTCCCCTTCCGCAAGAACTACTTATCCATATCTTCTCCTTCCTCCCGCCGTCTTCTCTCTTCGTTATCGCTCGAGTATGCAAATCCTGGTCGACTCTCGCTCTCTCTTACCTGTATTACCATCCAGATTTATACAACCCCGACTTTGTTATAAAATTCACAAACTCTCTCATAATAAACTGCGCAAACCTAGCAATAAAAGCCGGTCTCAACTTCCCCTACGAAACATATACCGAAATATCCCGCCTACGACAAGATTCGAAACCCAGCTCCGACAACGAATCCGTTTCCACCAAATTAAACCACACGAAGATGATAAATATCTCAAAAGTATTTATAAAGCATTACACTGAATTTATATCCCACTTCCCACTACTATCACACGAACAGAAAACCAGGCTGAAACAAAACGAACTGGATATCTCTGAAATTGAATCGTTTCCGGGGTTTGTTGGGTACAGGATAAAGAAATTGACGTTACCATCGTGCGGATCGAATTTATCGCATTTCGCATTGACGGTGAATTTATTGAAGAATTTACAGTGTTTACGATTCAAACATCCGATTCCGTGCGTGCACCCTGGGCCGATATTCCATGGCGACTTATTGTACGCTATCAAACCGCTGTTTAGTAATTTATTGTCGCTGGTTATCGAGGATTTAGACGCACCATGCTTTTCGGAGTTATGTCATTTGTTGCAATACTTTTCTCCGAAATTGATTCACTTGAGTTTGGAAACGAAAGGTGAGTTGGAGTCGTTTGAATCAGATGTGAATTTCGAGAAAGTAGCGGACGGGTTAGTTAGTTTAAAGTGTTTACGGATGGACGGAGTTCCGGTTGGGGATAACAGCGTGATTCAAAAGATTGTCTTGTCGAAAAACTTGCAAGCGGTGATTTTAGATTATTGCGTAGAGGTTACGATGGACGTGTTTGAGGTGATTTGGAATTCATGTCCGTCGTTGGAGTTTTTTGGTATGGCCGGAATCATCGGTCCTATAACATCGTTAGTACTCTCCCACCATGAGAATATAAGGACGTTGCGACTAGTTGATTGCGATGTATCAGACACTTTATTTGAAAACGTAGCGTATTACTCAAAGAGATTAGAAATGTTGCGAATCGTCTTCGAAGACGAAAATTGCGAAGGGATATTAAAAGTAGCTGATACGTTATCAGATAGAACTATAAACGCATTTAGCGGTACGATGTTTCAACCGTTTCCTGTAATCCGACCTTTGATTCCCGGTGCCTCTTCGATGGATAAAGTGAACCTGCAAAATTTCGTTATCCCACTAAAACGGTCGAGCGGCACATTAAAGATTTTAGCGATTACGAAATGCGTTAATTTTTCTGTCGATCCATTGAAAAAATTACTTGCTTATAACCCCATTCATACCCTTGACTTGCATAAACACCCACAATCGCAATTCGGAAAGATCGAAGACGAATTTTTCAAAAAGTTGATGACGTTTGATTCTCTCAACCGCGTGAAAATCCTGAATCTATTTGGGCAAACCGGCGTGTCTGAATCATGTCTATTAGAAGTATTAAAAAGCGGTGCGTTCAGAAATGTCGAATCGGTGTGTTTAAACAACGTTAACGTAACTGAAACGTTTTTGAATCTTCTCGGTGAAGATTTTGGGATGCCGAAATTAAGGAGGATAAGTGTGTTTGATTGTTCGCAGGTTTCGTTGGAAATGTTGAAGACGTTTATTACGGGGTGTTGTGGGACACCCGGAGGTAGTGAGCAAGAGAAAAGGAAAGAGTATCAATGTCCGAGAATTTCTGCGTCTTGGGAGGAAGATGCAGATTTTAGTGATTTTGGTGGAGTTTGGGAGGAAAACGAGGAGGATTTAGCAGAGACGGCAGTTACAGCGGAGGAACTTGAGGGCATCATGAACGGAAACGTAACCGCCGAAGAGTTTATTTCGGACGAAATCGAATCATCTTTAATTGCCGGAGAAGTTATCTCGGACGGAAATGCATCTCCACTTATTTCTGCTGGCTCTAGCAATCTTTCCAACTCATCGACTTCGAATGTGGACACGAATTCTACATTTGCCAGATCATTCAATGCTTCGAATGTAAATGATGAGCGTCAAGCGACGGCAATGCGGTATCCGGCAATTTCAAAGTTATACACCTCGTATAGCGAATTGAGCGGAGGAAGAATTATTTCCGAGGATCAGTGGTTTATGGATGAATCGTTGGACATTTTAAGTCTATGGGGAAGTGCTGTTGCGAAACTTGGTAGGAAAGGAGAGGTGTTAATTTGAAAAACTCAAAAAAAAACTTGTAACAATAAACAATAAGAACATCATGGTCATTTTAATCAGGGTTAATCATTGCATAGATTATAGATACATATTATTATAATCGCAATTATATAAGTGGCATTCTGCGGATGATCACGACTTGAATAAACTGTCTTCATCCAATTTTCTTATGTATGCTGCTTGTAGTGCTTCAACTGGAACATTAAATCGTTCTAAATCCAGTGTAATTTTCATTAAACCTCAAAGAAAAAAGCTGATTCCAAAAACTTCAGAATGATACAAATCGATTTATTAATACCTATGGTCGCGTGTTGTAGGAATACGTTTATATCAAACGATAAACAACGCAATGGTTGTATTGGAGTGACAGTTACCCCACATCTAAACGCAAAGCACATGAGAAATTAGATCTTTACTGGGGGAGGGGAAACGATATGAACTTGAGGTACCTAGTCAAGGGTAAAATCAAATTTTTCGCTTCCTTCTCCGATAAAAACAACGCAGCAGGCGGAACCAAAGAAGCTTTCCTCCCATTATTACCCACACTTCTCAACTTATCACGAACAAAACTCGGAAACGCATTCCACACATCCGGAAACACCATTCCGAATCCAACCTCACCAACTTCCATATCGCGCACAAACACTCGATCACCGTTATCAACTTTCAAAATGTTCTTATCGAAAATTAACAGCTTGTTATCTTCGGTTAGCGTCGTGCGTTCAATAAATTTACCGATTTTCGTGACTTTGCAGGAACCGGAGAGGACAAAATATATTTTTGTGAGATCTTGGGATTCAGAAACGATCGGACGGTTAGCGGGGAATTTTTTTACTGTCGCGTGTGGGAGAAGATTTTGAAGTGCGGCGTCTGGGAGTGTTGAAAATGCTGGGATTTTTAGAATGTGTTTCAGGTATTCCTGAAGTTGAGTGTTTGTTTGAGGAAGTATCATTGTTCGGACATAAACATCTATTTTCCACGCAAATAGTTTGTTTTAATAAAGAAGAAATCCTATAAAATGAATATTCGATACCATAGTCAATGCACAAAAAGTCACATAAGCTAAACGTTATCGCCGAACAAGACCAACATCTTTCACTATCAATACAAATCAAGTCACCTAAAACTTCACCAGCTTTTAAAATTTCCACCGTTTTTTCTCCGTTCTCGTTCAATTTGTGAATCTGGACCATCCCATAAACCGTCAAATACACAACTTTTGCCTTCTCACCTTTCAAAAATAACACGCTGTTCTTCTGTACACTCTCAAAGCTGCAGTGATTGTAGATTTCTTTCCGGTGAGCTTGCTTTAATGCACCGAGCGCGGGAAATTTTGGACAAAGAATTTTATCAAGAATTGAAATTTTCGTTTGTGAAAGTTGCGGTGTTGTAAAACTCAGTGCGTCGGAAATTTTCGAAGCGATTAAAAGATCTGATGGTTTTTGTGGATATAGCTGTAACATATTTTCGACGTTTTTTCGCCGCGTTTGTTGATTCTGTTGTTGTTTTTGAGAATCTGAGGCGGGATCGTTGGACGCAGAAGTAAATTTCAAAAGTCGGATTACTGATAAAATCGCTGATCTCCAAAGAAGTTTCATGTTTGAGAATTCGGCGGTAGATAGGTTTAAATTAGAGCCGGACTCGGTTCCAATGACAGTCTTTCTCTTATTTCTCTCAGATATTGAATTGTTCAACGAGATCTGATGACTTTCGGAGAATGCTCTTTGTCTCGGTTGAGACGATTTTTTCTGGGAATTTTGCGTGTCGGCGAAATTAAGTCCGTTCTTAAACGGCGAGATTTCGTTTGCAGTAGAATATCTACTTTGTCCACCGGCAGATGGTTCACGACTTCGCTCATGAGTCACTAACTTTCCCAAAGTAATGTCAGTTTTTGGAATCATTTCGGTACGTACGATTTGCGGTAACCCAGAACTTATAATAATATGATTGGGAGTATTATCCGCGACTGAACTCGCTGACTGATTGCGAGAACTATTTTCGTGCGGTATTTCTCCTAATAAATTTGTGTTCGAATGGTCGGCAAGAAAGCAGCCGACGATAGAATTACGAGCCGACTTGACACTGTGAAATTTGTAATCCAAATCTTTTGAAATGTACGATTCTTCAAAATAATTTCGTTGAGATTTTGGCATACTTAGATCGCTTCCACTGTCTGCATTGCTACCGTTACTGCTGTTACTATCGCTGCGCGTGATATTTAGAAGAGGTTTTCCATTCGTGTGAGATCGTTTCTTTGATCTTGGTAATGATAACGAAGCGGAATAGTTAAAGTTGGCAAGGTCGTCCTCCTTTAACGAGTTCAACCTTGTAAAGTCTTTCGATAACGAGTGAGCAACTTTAAATTCGTTCTCAGTCGGAGAAGATATATTTTTGGTAGGGGAATCGACCTGGAATGGATTCATATTTGCAAAGTTGATATGTTTTTTTAGAGACGGTAGTTGCTGATGAGGTTGAGTTTTTATTTGCGGTAAAGAGAATTCTGCAGAATTTGAATTCTTTAAAGTTGGTTGCTTTTCCGCAATCGAAGATTTCTGGGTTTGTGAGTTGGACATATGTTTTTTTTCGCTTAAATTTTTCCAATGTTTGTTTAGATTCCCAAAAGGGTGAGTGATTATTAAACTTAGTATATTTACCAGAGAGAGATGGTATAATAATAGCATTGTTGCTTATGTAAAAAAGTAACATTTTGTGTTGGTGTGAAGACCAATCAACTAAACGTTCCGTACATCATTCGTGTATAATTGGTGCGTTTTTTTGTTGTTTTTTTTTAATATGTAGCTACAACAATTAGTATATCTAGATCAATATACAACCAATAAAAATAAAATTTCTGGTTCGAACTAATGACCGAATAACACAAATTATAATAAGATACGATTCATGGCTAACAACTACTCTGATTGCTGCAATTGATTATACAACTTGAAATACACCCCACGTTTGGAAATCAACGTTCTATGCGTTCCCATTTCCAAAATATTCCCAGATTTACGATCTTGGATACCCTTTCCACTCATTACAACAATTAAGTCTGCATTTTGGATCGTGGATAATCTATGCAAAGAAGATGTTGGTTAAACGTGCCGGGTTCTATAAACTTGTTTTGTAGAAAATACCTGTGCGCAATAACTAAAGTCGTTCGACCTTTCATTAGTTTATCTAGGGCTTGTTGAACGAGAAGCTCGGATTGCGCTTTAAAAAAAAATTCAAATTAAAACTCAGTTTGAAATTTAAGATCAGAGGTAGACGAACTGTCCAACGCGCTGAAAGAATTAATATTAGATGAAAAAGAATAAATATTTACACCACGTTATTACCTAGTAGCTTCATCCAATATCAGAATTGATGGATTCTTCAAAATTGCTCCTGAAAATATTATTCAGAAAATTTCACATATTAAAGAAATAAAGGTGAAAAAATTACTTGCTATAGCGATTCGTTGCTTTTGACCTTCGGTGTAAAATTTTTAAATCCAGTCGTTTGTAATTTGATTCGAAACAGATTTTTCTTATAAAAATACCTCCTGATAATGTAACACCTTAAACACGTTCATCATTAACCGATACAATAGACAGAAGGAAGAGAATGCTAGCATACCTCGTTCACCAACCAAAGTTTCATATCCATTTGGAAACTTTTCAATAAAATCAGCTGCATTAGCTTGTCTCGCAGCATCCAGCACTTCCTCTTTGGTCGCATTTGGTCGACCATACCTGTTTGAAACAAAGTTGGATCATTTTAGTACGAATTATCATCTTGTAAGAATGAACAAATACCTAATATTTTCGTATATCGAAGTTGCAAAGAGAACCGGTTCCTTTTAATACAAGTTTTGAGGCATACACGAGAAATTAAGATATTTTTTAAAGGTTTACTTGATTGATATATCCAATATTACTCCGAAGCCAAGTTGGATCCAATTTCCGAATATCAACTCCATCAATCTTTATAACCCCCTCACTTGGCTCGTAGAATCTCTCAATTAGCTGTTTTCAACAAATGCAAAAAAATCAGAATCGTTGTCTTTTTTTCACATTGGAAATATTATTTACCTGTCCAATAGTCGATTTCCCGCTTCCACTTTGTCCACATAACGCGACGATCGAACCTTTGGGAACTGATAGCGAGAATTTATCGAGTACTTTTGCATCTGGTCGTGTAGGATACTACGGGGGAAAGAAAATGTCAGTAAAACTGGAAAATCACAATATAACATTTTTAACCGAAAACCCAACGTCATCAAACTCAACCACTCCTGTTTTGAGCCTTATTATCCAGAATTAGATTTTTAAAAAATTCTTTACAAACCGTTCAACTCTTTCAACTGAATTCCCCCAGAAATTGGAATTTTCGGCTTCAATTCAATATACTCAAACACTCGACCAGCAGAGGTAAATCCCTTTATAACTTGTCCAAATAACGCACCAACGGAGGCTATATACACAAAAACATCAATTATTATCCCCGTTTCATCTGTGTATTATGTACCTAACGATCTTTGCGCATTTTGGGTCGCTACCATATACGCCATCAATTGACCTCCCGTCATTTCACCTTTTGCAACCAAGTTTCCACCGTAATATAAAATTACCAAGATCATCATTCCAATAGATGCGTTAGTGAGTCCTTGTAAAGACGTTATAATCGTTATTGTCCAAAAAATCTCAACTCTTAGGAAAGATTTACCTTGGAATGCACCGATATGAAAACCAAGTCGCATATTGCTGGAAGAGGACTCTTCAATCGCCTCTTGATACTTCTCTAATTCACGAGATTCAGCTGCGAATGCACGAACTGTTCTAAGGTTCGATATAGCCTTAAACGAATAACATTAATCCATTACACTAAAAATGAAAAACTCAAAAAGCAATGAATACCTCATTAGCAATACCATTGGCAATCGAATCACCCTTCCTACAAAAACGGAAAAAAAAAAATTTAAGCAAATTAGATAGAAACTCAACCATCCTCGTTACTTTGCTTCTTTGGATAATTTTCGAAGATAGGATCCATACATGTTCATTCCAAAATACAAAAACGGCATCGATGATAACAACGTCCACGTCAACGACGGAGAGATTCTTATCAAGTGTATCGACGTGCCAATAATTTGCGCCGTACTTTTCAATCCCTGCATTTTTCAATTTATCACATCTTTGCAATCCTAAAAGACAGTTTACTTGAGTGACAACACGTTTAAAGGTGCTCTACGAAAAGTCCTCAATAAATAAATTCTTGAATGAATGCCACACTCTCTACATACTTTAAAATCTGCGATATCTTGAGTCAATCTTCCCACAACTTCACCTTGCAACCGCGCATCAAAAAACGCAATATCCTGCTTCAATATCGCATCATACAACTCCCTTCGCAACCGGTTCGACAAATTTTCTCCCAACTTGGTAACAAGTGTGATGTCAATAAACGTTAAAAACCCTTATTAAACTCTCGTGAATAAAAAACTCTTAGTTTTTCATGCTAAATTATTTATACCTTGTCCAGCGAATAATCCCAAGAGTTTAAATGCGGGTCCATTTATAGGCGATAAATCAACAATATCGGAAACTTTCACAGCTGATCCAAGCAATTCTTGAACTACTGCTACGAGTTCACCGATTACCATTGGTGTGAAGATATTCACTAATGCGTTTGCGATAGTGACAGTAACAATCTACAAGTAATAAGATATGTGCCCTTTTTAATACTTCTGAAAAAAAGTGCAACTAACAGCAAGAAGCAAAGGCCAATCTGGTCTCAAGTGTTTGATGATATCGCTGAATAATTTACTCGTTACGGCATTAGTATTCGGTTTAATTTCTATATTATATAATAAAAAGTTATTCGCACACAAACACCGAAACAACTGACCTTTTTCAATATCCAAAGGAACGACATCAACAATTCTCTCTTCCCGTAATGGTGCTTCACATTCAATTCTTTTTATACCACCAGTCCAATCCTGAATAACGAATAAAAGAATTGATCCAGCGGGAACGATCCAAAGAAGTTTAAAATTAAATTTTGAAGTGTGTTGATTTGTGAATATCGAGGAACGGTAAAGCTGAGATGTTGATGAGTTTGTATGAAATCTCGTTTGGTAATTGAGTGAGCGAATTGAAACTGGGTGTTTTTGAAGCACTGCATTATGAGCTAAATTTGAATAATCAATTCATTATTGAAGGATGAATGGTCCGCAAAGAACAAACATGTATTGCTGTAGAAAAAAAAGTCAAGTTCATGAGGTTTCAAATAAATTTATTTCAATTTTCAAAGACCTTTTCAGCACATTAAAATTTGTATTTCGGCAAAGGGAGAAAGATATCCTCAATTTCGCGGAATTTATATTTAAGCAAGTCTATAAACATAATAATAAACAATTAACGGGTAAATTACAGTTCCGAAATAGGAAATAATTGATACTTTTGTGGAATTCATTTCTTGTCTCCTGGTTTGCCTTCTCTTTGGTTGACTGTTACTGGGCAATCTGGGCGAAACTTACAATTTTATTTTTCTGAATTTACACGTTTTTGTTAAAAAATTACTTTCTCTAAATATGAATCTCCTTTCCAATCGGTATAATCTCAACAATTCTAAATTTCCTACTCAACATCTCCGTGATCATCCACCATTCTCTGAAATAGCAGTCAAAATCAACGTCTTCATCTGCATAAACAACGTCCGATCTTTCACAATCCGCCCAATATTCTTTATAGTCTCATCCGCCGTTTGATTCGACGAATTAAATGCGGCAACATTCGAAGCGAATTCTTCAAAATCTTGCGCCGTCAGTGCATCTCGTATCATTTTGTACAGTGTGGGTGCGTCTATGAATGGTGTATTCAGTGATGTCTGTGATGGTTGTCGTTTAGGTGGGGTAGTTGTGTTGCGGTATACAGGTCCCGCGCCTGATGTGAACATTTTTTGTGGGGATTTTGAAGGGAGGGATGATGGTGTAGTAGAGTTTATAACAGCGTTTTTGGTTGGTGTTTGCTAAAAAAAGAATATGCGATTAATATAACATTTTTAAATATCACCATTACGTCGGCATCAACTTACTTTACGGGAATCAAAACTTTTTGATTGCAATGGTTGACGAAAATCTCGCAAAGAAGTGTTTCCCAAAAATGATTTATTATCCGCGGGACTCGGATTAATAAAATCCAAAGACTCATTTCCATTACTCTACATAGAAGAAAAATGTCGATTAAGAATACAAAATAATCATCTCTCTTTAATATTACTTGATCATAAGATTTGATTAAAGAATGATCTTGTCCAAACGATAAATTCAAAACAGGTTCAAATTCTGGTGACGATTGTTGTTGTTGCTGCATCGTCGATGATCTCATGTGATCATCCATAGACCTATTCATATTGCTTTCTAGAATACGACCGTTGGGTAGATTTGTGTCTATTTCGGTGTCCAGAGTATTTTGTGGGGTATTTGGAGTATCAATGAACGATCTGTCGACGTCGCTAAGATTAATTTGGGAGGGACCGTACTCGACCATGCTTACTATTGACTGCAAAAAATAACAGAATTTGCGGTTTAGTTTTTAAATAAATTTATCAGCATAACATTTGAACAAAGAAACCAAAATCTTTGAATTCCAATTACTACCTTACGAAAAGAATCCAATTGCTGCGCAGACTTTCGCAAATTATTATACTTTTCCAATAATGTAGATTTAGTAGCCAGCCAAGCCCGTTTTTCTTGTTGATGAAGTAACGCTTGACGATCGAGATCAGCAAGTTTTCTGTTTTGCGCAGCGAAATCGGATTCCAATGCCTGAATCTTTATAAAATTGAATAAATAATTCGGTCGAATTCTGGAATATAAAGTTCAGTGAAAGTACGGATTGTTTTTGTGAAGTAGCGATATTTTTCCAGTGAGAAATTTCGTCGAGTAAACGGCGAGAGTTGTCATCGTACGCGTCTTGAATAAGTATTAAAGCGTTTTTCAACTAAATTGAATGTTTATTAATCAAAATAACGCATGTTTAAAGTTTTTAATTTGAAATTTACTTTTGTGTCTGGATCTTCGGCCATTTTGGATAATAGTGTGGCTTCGGAACATTTTTTTTTTTTAAAAATATTAAATTAATTCTGAAAATGGAAGGCCATCATCATCGATCGTCGTTAAAACAAAGCAACAAACCATTCAAATCGAAACATGCGACTAAAAACTCTTTAAACGCTAAAGGTTTTTTCCTTCTAATTTCGGTTAAAATGCAATTGAAGTAAACTCAATTCATCGCAGGCAAAGCCGAAATCAAAGAGTCATTAAAAACAGTTCCATTCTCAAACGCCGCAAAAAACAAAGCAGACAGAAAAAACCACGCGAAACTGTTACAAAGAAAGAAAAAGGATCAACTTTTAGCTTCAAATCGGTTGTTTTCTGGCTCAAACGGTGTTCCGAAAATCATTGTGAATACGATAGTTCATGTTTTTGTCTAATGTGCTGTAATGTTTATTGTTGTGTCCTTTTCGTATAGGCGGTCGTTCCATTGTGTCCTGATTTCAGTTTTGATAATGTTTTATCACCGATTTTCTCTTCTGTAAACATGGAATACACACCTCAACCCGGGCCTATCCTTCTAAAGTAAACCTACCGTAAAAATACCTTGCAAACCACTAATCATGTCACTTTGTTTTTTACAGCATAACAGAACGATTCAAACAAAAACTTCAATTCATCAAGTTATCCCGCAATATATTCGATATCCTTGACGCTGTAAAAATCTGCGATATGGTATTATTCGTAATGTCCGCAAACGTCGAAGTCGACAAGTTTGGTGATTTATGTATTGCGACTATAAAATCACAAGGTGTCCCGTCGATTTTCCACGTCGTGCAGTACCTGGAGAATGAGAAAGAAGTGGCTGGTGTTAAAGGTTCATTGGCGAGCTTTATGGAGTGTCATTTTAGTGGGAAACAGAGTGTTCTTTCGTCGGAGAATAGTCAGGTAATTATCAATGAATGGAAATATCTCGGGAAGTTTTATAATTGGAATTGACAGGATAATGTCAATTTGTTGAGACAAATGACTACAGAGAGACCGAAACCTGTGCATTGGCGTGATCGGTATTCGTACTTGTTGGCGGAGGGGTTGGAATTTACACCGAATCAAGAAAATTCGGAAGTGGGGACGTTGAGTGTACGTGGATACGTACGAGGTAAGCATTTTTCACCGAATCGGTTGGTGCATTTACCAAATTTGGGAGATTTTCAAATCCGACAGGTAAAAAATGTACTTGTCTCAATTAAATTTTTGCTTTTTAGATAATCTTGTTGTTTGCGTTTGTAGATTTCAACTTTCGCGGCACCTTCGGTGTCGCATAATTCTATGGATGAGGATGAACAGGTGTTTGTACCCCAAGTTGAGAAACAAGAAACGTTAGTAACGGAAAACATACCTGATCCGTTGGATGCAGAACAGACATGGCCCACTGAAGAAGAAATAGCAGCTGGAGATGGTAAAAAAACTTAAGTAGATTTGATTACAGGATTTTCTAACAAGTTTAATTTGGTTTATTTCCTGCAGAACGAGCTAAATTGATGAAGGATGAAATGGAAACAGAGAGCGTTGCTTCTTCAAAGAAACAAAAAAAGAAACTCGTACCTAAAGGAACATCAGCGTACCAAGCGGCTTGGTTGATTGATTCTGAACCCGAAGACGAAGATGACGAAGACGGCGAAGAAGAAGAATACGAGAGTCCATGGCCAGCGGTGGTTCCAGAAAAAGACGATGACGAAGAGGAAGAAGAAATGGAAGAATTGGTTGAAGAGTCGGTTGCAGGAGGTAGCATATTACATGCCGATTTGGACGAAGACGAAGAAATGCGACAATATGAAGAATACAAAAAGAGACAGCAAGCGGAACGAGAAGATGCAGAGTTCCCGGATGAAGTTGATACGCCCAAAGATATCATGGCGAAAACCCGGTTCCAAAAGTATCGAGGGTTAAAGAGTTTTAAGAAGTCACCGTGGGATCCGTATGAGAATCTTCCGATTGAGTATGCGCGGATATTCCAATTTCAGAATTTCCAGAGGTCAAAGAAACGTGTGATGTCAAATCTACATGAGGGAGTGAGTCCCGGAACTTATGTGATTGTTCAGATCGACAACGTAGCGACTGGATCATATGGTAAACCCAATTTTAAAATATCAAATGCGAAACTGATTAATTATTTTACGGCTAGAATCAATCCCTACACGACCATTCATTGTATTCAGTATACTCCCATACGAACAAAAAACTTCTTTGTTGAACCTAGCGATTCAACGACCACAACCTACCGCACCGTCGTCGCAAACCATACACGACGCAAACGAATCCTATACATACACAGGATTAGTCAAATCCAAAGATCCAGTGATTTTATGTTGCGGGTTCAGACGATACGTTGTAAACCCAGTATACTCAACGCACAACCACGCACCAAACGGTGTACATAAAATGGAACGGTTCTTAAGAATGGGACAGAGTTGCGTTGCCAGCGTCTACGGACCAATCCAATTCGGTCCAGCACCGGTGTTGATAATGAAATTCAACACGGAAGGAGAAAAAACCTCTGAACCAATGTTGATTGCGACTGGGTCGTTGTTAGATTTAGACGTAAAGAGGATAATTGCAAGACGGATAATATTGACGGGACATCCGTTTAAGATACATCGTCGGTCGGCGGTTGTGCGGTATATGTTTTTTAATCCGGAGGATGTTGCGTATTTTAAGCCTGTGCAATTGGTTACGAAGCAGGGGTTGGTTGGACATATTAGGGAGTCGGTTGGAACGCATGGGTATATGAAGTGCGTGTTTGATCGGCCGTTGACCCAGCAGGATACTGGTAGGAGAGACTTTTGGTTTTAAATAAGAAACAGTAACGATTAAATTTGTTTTTTGTAGTTTGCATGCATTTGTATAAACGGGTATATCCAAAATGGACAACCGAGCTGTATCAGGAGAGTAAACATGGAGTTTTGGAGTGGGCTGGAAATGGAGAGAAGGATGATGCTATGGAGCTTTAAACGGACATTGATGATTCTGATTTTGGGAGTATTTAGCAATTGCTCTTTTCTCTAGTAAGAGGATTTTATGTTTAGTTTATTATTACCACATAGAAACATATGATTTTTTAGTGTATTTCTCTTTTTAAAAGTAAATCACTATCTAAATAAAAAAGAAACAAAAACGAACCAAATAAAGATTTGAGAATTTGATAATAAAAGCTCTTTACAAAAAACGTATCAAAGTTCATCACCAACTTCCTCAATAACCGCATCTACCGCACCATTGTCATCGCCAGCAACTTCTTCTACTTCACCCTGTTCCTTCATCAATTTCCTCTTTTCCTCATCTTCTTTCGCTCTAGCGCGACGTTCTTCTTCCAATTTTTTCTTTCGTTTTTCGAGTTCCTCGTCACTGAATTTTTGTTTTCCGATTTCGAAACCTGGTTTGAATTTATCGTTGATTCCAATGAGTTCAACCTGGAATAAAGAGGCAAAATGTTATTGATGAAAATAGTGGATTGGATCATGGAGCATTACATCAAAGACTAGAGTTGCATCAGGAGGGATGAGATCACGGACACCGGATTCACCATACGCAAAGTTTGGTGGAAGTGTTCTTGAAGAAGATCAAAAGCGTGAGAAACCAGAAACCAAAAGTGAGTATGAAACGTACACAATAGCTTTTTCACCCAGAGACATCTTTGGGATGGCTTCATCCCAACCTTTAATAACTTGACCAGAACCTAATACATAATAAATGCGGAAAAAAACAATCAAAAATAAGTATCGAAAACACAGTTCGTTTTCATTGTTATAATTCAGCTTTTCATTACCAACTTTAAAACGGAAAATCTGGCCACGACTTTTTGAAGAATCGAAAATAATTCCAGTTTCTTCAACTTTTCCAACATCTACAATGATAAAAATATAAAATTATAATGATGACGTGTAAAAAAACGATTTGAATGGGCTTTTTACAGTGTAGAGAAACGAGATCACCGACTTGAGGGAAAGTTTTACCATCACCTAAAACAAGAAAGTTTATTTTCAATTGTTAAAAAGTCCGTGGTTTCAAATGAAATGTGTAATTTACCAGCTGCGGTCGTTTTTTTGGACCAAGGCAAGTTTGGTCTTTCTTTGACTTTAATCTTTACCTCATTGACCGGTTTCTTTGCTACAAAGAAAGATTAGTTCAATCAATATTCAAAAATTAAACGACATTCAAAACATACGAATTTTCGACTGGTTGTTTACCGGCGAAAGGAAAACGAGCAAGAGGAGCGATAAAACAATCAGCGCAACACCGCCAAGAACGAGCGAATAATCGTTCCATTTGGATTTAGCGGATTTCTTTTTCTTAATTTGCGGAGGAGGACGAATTGAGCTGTTTGCCATTAGAATTTACACAGTGCAACAATGGGGAGTTTGGAACAAGTTTCGTTGATTTTCGTCGCGGAATTCGATATCGACAAAGGTTCGTCGCTGTCGTTCCAGTATCCCCGCGTATCAAACCATGACCCAAAGTATGATTGCCAGCTCATACATGAAACTTGTAGTTTAATTGCGAATTCTGCATCATTTTTTTCTAGTTTACTGGCTGAACTCATGTTGCCTGATGGGGCTCATTTAAGAGATGAAGACTGGACGTTTTTCTTCCTGAAAAATGATACCAATAACGCTGCTGTAAATAAGGTAATTTCACAATTCACGAATCCAATTCGATATTACTTATTAATTTCTCCTGTGAATGTTTATTTAGAGATTGCAAGATAATAATTATCCCCCTCTTCTTCTGAGTGATCATTCAATGTACATTTCATGTTCGAATTTTTAAAATCACAGTTGTTGTTAAATGCCGACATCTGTTATATTCTTAGACCGAAAGCGCAAATACAAGTATTCGGATTCGATTTTAATTTCACATCTTTCTGTAAATTTGATTTGAGTTTAGTTTGGTTGATTTACAATTTTACTGACAACATTCTATTCGTTGTCAGCATGGCAAGGATTCATAACCCCACGCGTAACAATAGTATTAGACGAATGCGATGTTTCTTTATACAGCAGCGATGGCTCTTCCCTACTCTTGAAAATGTATGAAATTTTCAAATTCAATTTCTATTGTTTTAACTTGAACCTTCATGATGTTCTTTCCTGTTTCTAGAACTTATAGCACCAATATAGAATATCATAAATTTGAACCTCTTTGTCTAACCCTCGGATTCAAAGACCGTACAATCGGTCTCCGCTTTGAAACAACTGACGACGAGATAATTTTCTTAAAATACCTAGAAAACTTCTCACTCTGTATTCCACGGTTCAACCCCGATAAACACCCAGTAGTTAGTCTTCCCAACCCAAACGAGACGTTCCAAACATTGTATACTCTGAATCTAGTACGAACAAAACATATTCCGGGTGCTAAGCGTGGTGCCCGTGTTAAAGCTATGGCGGTTGCGTCGAGGCATCAATGGGTACATGTTTTCAAACCGTTGCTTGTGTTGGCGCTGGATAGGTTTTTTGAAACTCCCGTCGAAGCGATTCTTTGCAACTTGTTTAATGCGATTAATTCGGTGGATTTAAACAATATACCGCGATTGTCGCTATTGGAACGTAAGATTTTCCGAGCGTTTGAAGATAAATCGACGTTTGCGAAACGAAAGAATAGTACTGTGACGAATAATGTCCCGACAATGACGTCGGGACAAGGAATAGATTTGGAATGTATTGCTCCGCCGAGTTCTGTGCCGAAACGGTTTGTAAGGTCGGCGATAAAGCACAAGGATGGAATGTTTGGGGTATCAAAGTCACCAAAGGATAAACAATTTTATGAGACGAAGATTGATTATGATGGAGTGAAGGTTCCAGTTAGAATTCCACTTGCCGTATATCCAGACGAGATTGGTGATGTACGTATCTTTTTTATTTTAGAATTTTTTTAATCCTTGATAACATTCTCTTTTCCCTTAGTTTTCAGTGATCAAGCTCGTAACGAAATTTACAGCTCAAATCACAATGTCAAGTACACAATCTTCAGAAACAAACACATCAGGAAACAGCAACAGCTTGATTAACAACAGCGGCAGTCCAAATATCAACAGCAATAGCAACACTGCGCAACTGCGATGGCGACAAGGCGCGCCGTATTTTTGGCATCCGCATTTAGATACCGGACCAAATACCCCACAGTTGGCAATATTGATTAACGCAATATTGACAAATAAGCGAGTTATTTTTTTGGGACACGGAAGACCTTCTGGAGAAGTTGCGAATTTCGTGCTGGCGGCCTGTGCGATTACGAGTGGTGGGGGAACAATATTTTGTGGGATTACGGAGCGGTGTTTTCCTTATATCGGTTTGACGTCTGTTGATGATTTACTCAAAGTGTAAGCATTTTCGTTCCATGTATTTTGGTTTTGACTTTCAGTTGTAAATTGTTTTCTATTTTCTTTAGCCCGGGATTTATAGCTGGAGTGACAAACCCGATATTTGAAGTGCAAACGGGCTGGTGGGATATTCTTTGCGACATCAATACCGGAACCATTTCCATATCACCGAAAATAGAACAACCACAAGCAGTCCCCCGCGATTCAATGTCCGCCGCAATATCTTCATACTCATCTAAACCTTTATTGCATCAAGGGACATGGGAAGGTGATTCGGAGATCGTGATGGAATTGATATCGGCGATTAATTCGCATATTGCGGAGACGTATATTAGACAAAAGTTATATGATCATGTACAGAGAATCATTGATGGCAGTGAGCTGATGGAACAGGAGGGAGGAAATAGTGCAAATTTCGAAAAGGGGAGGTTTTTCTTTGTTGATGAACAGGCACGGAAACGAGAGATTTTGTTTTTGAGGAATCGGATTGATGGATGGAGAGAAACGAGTAGTTTTTGGAGTTATAAAGAGGTTTTTTTGAAGTCTTGCTCATAATTTCCTTATTGCTAATTGGTCGATCTTCCAGGAATCGCAGAGAAAGTTTCAAAAATCGGTATTGAGACAACTTGACGTCCGGACCACTCTCTCAAAATTACGATATTCACCATTCCTCGGAACCAACGACGTGATAAAAACGTTCCTTAGACTACAAGACGTTCTCGGTGTCGGTACAGATGACCAAATAACCGAGTTCCTTAGTTACCTCCCTCAATCCAGCGGCGGGCTACTCCACTTTGCAAGCGGACTATTCCATCCGAGATGGGAAGTACGAAGAGCCACCACCAAAGTCATCGCCCGTATTGAATGGCATAAAATCGGAAACCGGTTCGTCACACATTTAAACCCATTCTTAAAATCCGCGTATGAAAAATGTTGCGCGGAGTTTCTAAGTCATGATGATATTTTGGTAGAATTGGGACTAGTTTTTCCGCAGATACCGACGTTACAACAGCAACAGCAAATGCTATTGCAACAGCAGCAACAACAACAACATTTATCTTATTCGGGTTCGAATTCTTCAACGAATCTTCAACAACAGCAACATAACCCATCAGATGCCAATGTTTTGTCACCGAATATGAAAAACGAAGGCTACGATCCCTGGCTGCCAAATGGTAGCAACAATAATAGTACCAACAGCACACCGCAACCAAAACACGCGGAACCGGATGTGCAGAATACATTTGGGAGCCCGTTACTCGCAAACATTTTGAAACCGAAATCTTCGATATCTAAGAATGGAGAGGAAGAGCAAGTTAATGACGGAAGCGAAAAATCGGGCGGAATATTCCATTGGATGAAACGACAGAATTCACAATCTTCGAAGGAATCACGCGAGTTGAAGGAGAGCGCGAGCGTCGGAAATTTAAATAAAGAATCTTCCGGGTCGGGTAAAGATGACAAGATGTTTAAATTGCGACGAAAGAAATCAGAGGGACGAGAAGTAGGAAAGCACGCTAAAGAAGTACCGGCGCAACCAAGTGTATCGAATGCGGAAGTTGTAAGAAAGATGATATTAGCGCAACAGCAGAAACAATCGGCGTTGACCAACAAGTTGACGATTTTATCGGCTGATAAAATCACAATGGAAGATCCGTTGAATCCCGAATTCCGGGCTTTGGGTGCGGAGTTTGGTCGCGGCGGTTTAGTTCCTCCTACACAGAAACCGCTACCGGCAATCACAGAACCGAGAAGTAGTAAATTTATTTCAGATACATTGTTTGAGGGAGACGATGAAGTGGAGAAAGATAGAGAGGATGTTGAAGATGTGGAGGGTGAGATGATGGAACAAATATTATCCAAGAATCGACGACCAAGCGATGTCGCCAACACCTCGATTACACAGAGCTGGAAACGATCGTCGCAGAGGATGGAGAATCAGAGACGAAGAAGAGCGTCGCTCGGCTGGGGTGCAGGTAGAACCAGTATAGAGAGCAGCGAGGATGTTGATCCGCCGTTGATTTCACCCATCACACCAATATCTCCGATCATCAATTATTCAGGCGTACCCAACTTTCAGCAACATGTGTATCAACACCCACATGCAAGCGGAGGAATTCCTAACGGTGCAGACATGGAAAAGTTTAAAAATATGCTGTCGCAACCGAATGAGAAGTTGATGCAGTTGAAGAGTCGCTTGGCAGGGATTAAAAATAGGGATGATAGAATATGAAGTTGGGGGTTTCTACGTTTGTACTGTTTTTCCTCTTTCGATTCTGATGCACTTATAAATACCAAGAATATATTATATATAAAAAAGAATAAGAGTAAAAGAAAAGAAAACAAATCAGGGAAATTTAAACACAGAAAAGTACTAGTATCAAAAAAAAAAAAACGAAATAAAACTTAGTAATTACTAAGTGTAGATATATCACCCTCGAACGCCGGTTTTATTCCACCCATCTCTTCATCGTAATCATCCACGCTCTCCTCCTTTTCCAAAGATGAATTTGACGAAGAGAGCAACTCCTTATTTTCTTCTTCTTTCACCGTCGCTAACAGCAAACTCATATCGGGCATTTGATCCTGAATTAAAGTCAATCTTCGAAACATCTCCACTACTTCTTCCTTATGCTCTTCAATCAAGCTCTGCTTTCTCTCCTTAACGGACATTACATTTGATTCCTTTTCAGTCGTAACCTTGTTCCGTTCCTCTTCTTCCCGCTGTTTCTGCAACTTCTCAGCTTTCATAACCTCCCGCCTCTCTCGATCCTCTTTCGCACGTATTTCTCGAACACGTTTCCGTTCCGCCTCTTCAATACGATTTCGATGATCAGCTACAGCCTCATCAAACCCTCGGAAAAACAAATCCAAAGTCACAAACAAATGGGTTGGAAGTTTCTTGGTTTCCTCATTCTTGGATGCAAAATTCGACATCGTTGAGCCATCGCTTTTTAGTAGAGGGAGGTATTCGTCAATATCTTCACCGAAATACTTCGCTGCATCAGTCCATGAACCCGCAAATCGCTTGTAATTCTCGAATAACCCGTTGATAATCGTTGTTGCCGTTTCGTTCAAGAATACATTCAACCTTTGACGGTAGTCTGCTGATGACGACTCAAAGTTATGCGATTGAAGAGTTTGCAAAGTACTTTGCATTGCGAGAATTTGCGTGGTAATTTCCTTAATGTCGAAGTTTCGTGCAAATTTAAGGTCAGAGAATTCGCCGGTCACTTGGACGACCTGAGGAAGAAAAATATTGATCCGTGAATCAAACGGATGGTGATCATAAAATATAGATACCTCTGGGACAGATTGTAACAACATATCAACCAAAAAGTTCATCAAACTCCACTTCCCATCGGCACTCTTCACATCCTTCAATTTCGCCAACCCATCAATCTTAAACCCTAATGCTCTCGCTTCTTTCCCCATCCACGGCCTATAACTCGTTTCTCCTCCACTACTGTAGTTGTAATTCGTCATATTACCCAACTGCAACACCGCCTTCAACACAACCTTCAAATACTCTGAAGACCTGATATTATTACATATTCGCCGCATTTTTTCCAATTTGTCGCGAACTTCCTCACTTTCAATTTCCAACTGAACTCGAAACAAAAATGCAACCAGTTGATGCGGGAGATCAGGTACTGACAGCATCTCCATCATAAATTGTTCAGCGGGTGCGAAGGGTAGCGTTGGTGGTTGATGAATTGCTAGAAGCTTTTTACGTTCGTCGGGAGTGGGAAGTAATGTTTGAATGGTTAGCAGGTCGTCGGCTGATAATGATGTAGCGTCTTGATTTTGGATTGCGAGTAGAATGTCGTTATAAGTCAATCCGCGTCGAGTAAATTGTGATAAACTGATAGAAACGTTATTGGCACGTCGTAAATCAAGGACAGTCGTGAATTGAGCACTAATTATGAACTTGTTAAATGAAACTATTGTAATTGGAAGTTTACGGCTTACGATGTTAAAATCTTTGCTTTTGTTTCTGTTTTCCCCTTTTCATTTCCAGGAACCACACAAAACAACTCTACGAAATTTTAATTAATGAATAACATTCGTAATTAAAAAAAAAAATTGAAAGAAAATACCTTCGAACTTTTTAACATCCAGTTTGATATTGCCAAGTATCAACTGATCCACTGATCCATTAACATTTCCACCATCCAAAATTCCCTCTCCCTCATTTCCAAACTTCGCTTCAGCTTTCAATTCTTTCGCCATCTCCGTCCACACTGAATCTTCCAATGCTTGCGGATTTCTTATCTCGTTCCAATGTAATTTAGCTCTCGCTCGTAATTGTGGTTTTGATGGAACAGTAGATATATTACTATTCATCAAAGGAAGCGGTGGTGGTGGTGGAGCTTTAAAGATCGGAGGCAGTGGAGGAGCGGGCGGAGCTTTAAACTCTGGCAGCGTCGGTGGTGGTGGTGGTGGAGATGAAACTGGGGTTTCAGGAAGGTCAGGGATCGGAAAATCTGTCTTCATCCTTGGGGTATCAACGTTATCTTCATTTAATTCGTCCTGTTCCAACTCTAAATGTTGCTGAAGCTGTACAGGTGTTTTCAATACACTATTGCTTTCCACCTTGTCAACAACCACGGTGCTATCAACATTAATAGCGGGCGGTAGCGAAGCAAGAACCACCGAACTTCTTTTTGGAACTCGCAGTGAGATACGCGTGCCGGATCCTTTCTTAATTTCCGCGATTCGTGAGTCTATCGCGTTTGGCGGAGTCGGCCAGGGTTTCGGTGTTTCTGGCGAACTTGGTGTTTGGGGTGAAAGAGTTTTCTCGGGATCGGGTATTTTAACTGCAAGGTTTTCAGTATCGGACTTTGATTTCGTCTCCACACCTTTTAGAGTCTCAGCATCAGTTTTACGCTGTTTTAACACCTGTAAGTAAGTCGACAGTTCAGCCAAAACGGGATCTTTTAACTGCTTATCCTTTTCTTCCCTCGTCGCAGTCGGAGGTTTGGAAGTAGAAGTAGATGGAGATAACGAAGGTACAGATCCACTTCTCTCAGATTTCGTGACTAACCGTGACTGCTTCCTCTCGACCGTCCCAATTTGTCCTAAAAGCTCCTCCATCCTACGCACACTCGCCGATTTGTCGCTTTCCTGTGACTGCGAATCAATAGAACGTTTCCTCAGCAGCACTTTATTGCTGTCTCGATACCGTTCCAACGATGAACTACTATTGGATCGAACATGAACCGGAGTAAAGTCCCTTGCAAATTTAGAAACTGGAGATAGCGGAGTAGAGCGTGGTGTGTCGGTGGAATCTGATGAATTTGTTTCTGATCGACGAGGTCTCGGTAAAGTTGCCGTCGCGCTGAGAAGCATTTCTAAACGTTCGGCTGGATTTTTCCCAGTTATCGATAGCATTGGTTTTTCTGGTTGTGCTTGCGGAGGTCTTGCAGGAGATAACTCTGTCTCAGAGTCATGGGAGGGCCGACGGGTCGAATCGGTGAAATATCCGGTGATAATGTTTTTTATGTCGGGCCCGTTGTTATTTGATTCTGAATCAGTTGAACAGGTAGAGCTGGCCTCAGACGGTTTCGATGCATGGCGAATAGTTCCTTTGTTTTTCGTATTTGTGTCTTTTTTTAGTAGGGATGGAAGAGGTGCATTAATCATCTCTGGCACGCGCAAATCGGATTTCAAGTAATCGTATGCAGCTTGTAAGTCGTTGTTCGTCTTTTGTAGCGCAAAACAAGCTAAAAAAAATATACATCATTAATCGGTCCTCCAAATTAAACTGGTTTGACGCACCAAGGATTTTGTGACAACCAACTTCTTCTAACGATTTAAGCAATTCAGAATTTACCGAGACTCCATGGTACCCAATTAATCGCGCAAGACACCGAGTGAGCCCTTTGTCCAAATACTTCACGTAGGAAACCACATCCTTATCTGCATCCCTGTGTTCCTTTTCCGAGAATATAAAATCCAACGAAAACTCGTCATGAAACTTCCGTTCAATTAAGTCCTTTTTCGTTATTTCCAAATCTGATAATGCAACCCTCACCAACCCCGATGGCATAAAACCAGTATGAAACGAAAAACTGATCATCGTGATTACATGTATCGGTCCGTTGTTCATATCAGGGATATGAAAAATACGTAATTGAATATCTTTCTCTAGACACAGGTTATGACTCGTTGGTATTCGAAAAATGACATTGTGGTTGTCTGTGTAAACAACTCCATCCTTCGTTAGCGTTTCGAACGACGTGACTGTTGAATACACGAGTTTCCCGCATTGGTAGATCTCCAATCCCGGTCGACACGAGCCTCTTCCATCAAAATTCGGCACACCATTCAAAATAATTCTATGCAACTTTAACGGCCAAGAATTCGGAACGCTGCCATTCAGCATTACCACATTCTGAAAATACTGTAGATATCGTAACTGGCTAACGGTAACCCATGAATTATCGTTCGGTGTGCGGCGGTACTGGAAATACTCGAATGCGTTTAAAGTGTCGTCGAAAATCTCCGAAAATCGAAGGAAGCATGATATTGCAATGCCGGTTCGGCCGACACCGTTTGCACAGTGAATTAAAGCTACGTTTCTGGTATCTAAGGATAACCATGCAGATATTGAACGACAGATATCAAATAACGTTCTGATGTTTAGTTGGTATGCCTTTGACATTCCGAAAGAGAGGATTTGATTGTTGAAGTTTACGGTATCATACGTGCCTTGTGTAGTATCCGCTAAGATAACGTTAAATCAAACATATATTGAACGAAATCACAAAGGTACAAACCGGCCAAATTCCATATCATGTAATGATCCGAGTAACGTGTATTTACAAAGGTAGCAAGCTCATAGATATTATTTCGATGACTTTTCGCATCACTTGGATTCAGCCAGGGTAATCCACAAGCGATTAATCGATTCGTTATTCTCGTTAAATCCAAAGTGTTTCTTATTTTCAGAAATTCAGAATCGTTCGGAAATGGGGGAGGTGGATGACCCAATATTTTGTTTTGAATAACTTTTCCGTTTGATCCTATGATGAATGGAGAGGGCAGTTTTGGAAGTGGTCGTTCGCTTGTGTAAAAGTCATCATGTGTAATTAGAAAATGAGGGACAGAGGAAGTTACAGGAACGGCGATGTGGAGATTATTAGGAGAGAGTGAACTTGAACTTGATTTTGAGTGAGAGTGACTTGTGGAAACGGCTGAAACTTCTATGGAATGGTTTGAGGAGTTATTTGTTGTGTATTGAGACTGATTTTGTAATAGACGATTACTGCTGGTGAGTTTAGGGTCTTGTTGGTTTCTTATGAAATCCAGTGATGCCACGAAAGAAGCCATGTTCAATTTTGTAAATTAAGTTTCATTCCAAAATTAAAAGGACCTGCTGGCAAAACGGAAAGGCTTCCTTGACACAAACGATGAATTTGTTTTGGGCGCCGTCTTTCGGTGGATTAATATATACGTCCGTTCTGATAGTGAATGCTATGGCTATTCTTCACGAAGAACGTTTCCTTGCGAGAAGTACGTATACTTTCCAAGTTTAATTATTCAAGTTAATCTTTGTTTTAAAGTTGGTTTGGGTCCGGGTCATACTCAACAAGGTTTCGGTGAGCAGCAAATGTCGGTCGCTGGGAGAATTGTAAATCTAATATCCGCAGTTAGAACTTTACTGAGAAGTAACATTTCATGTGGAAAGGATTTAATTAAATCTCTAACTCGATTATTTCTACTAGTTCCTCTAATTGCGCTGAACATATTAATTATAATACGAGAACTATTGTTTGGATGAATTAATTCGATTTCGGAGTTTTTGTTGGAAATTTAGATTGGCAGAATTTTTTTTATTCAACGTAAAATATCACAACCGTAGACCGACATATTTCATCTTCTCTGTCGTAAAATATCGTTTCTATTCTCGTACTCCCACTAAATATCCTCAGTCACTTTCACTCATTAGCATTAAAACTGTTGAATCAACACAAACCTCAGAATCTCAGCACTAATCATCTCCTGTTTACTTGCCGCACTCATCACAGTCTGCCATGTATTCGTACTTTTTGGGATCACAAATCCAAAATGAAACGTCCACTCTTCGATCAGTTGTCCATGCAACGTTACTCGCTGAATAACATGAAGATTCTGAATTAATTCGGTCGAAGAGAAACTGATTTCACGAGATATTGTTTTGCATTTCAATATTTTAGAAGGTATCCGAACTTTCAAGTTAAAAAACGAATTTTAATCAAAGTTAGCCTGTGCTCCATGCGTTTTACCCTCGTGTAGTTCGTTTGAAGCAAAATTCCTGCGGGTTTGAATTTATTGTTTGTTAACTTAGCTATCTTATAATATTTACAGATCCGTGTCAAATTACCTACTGTCTTCCATTCACAACTGTTCCCTAGTTCCCGCATCACCCATACTCAACCAGTTTCTGTAGAAATAAAATTAAATCTCAAAAACAAACTATAAATTGCGAATATCACATTTTAAATCCATTGGAGAGGCGTTGAAGCGTTTGATTCATGATTTTGACACTTAGTTCGTGATTTTTTTTGTTATTTTCAAGAACAATACTGGTACTGTATTTCAAGATAAGTTTGGAGACCTTGCAATTTCATATAACTTTATACGCTATTTTGCTCTAGATTTTTCTGTGCGACTATAAAAATTTATTTATTTTACAGTCTTTCAATGAGACAACCTAAAAATAGTTTTCGAATACAGATAAAATTATTCCTATATAATATAGTTTTCGTTATTATAAACAAAGAGTGCAATCTGGTTAAATAATATTGTTTTAATCACAATATAAAATTTCAAAACGCACAACTCACTCTATAAAAAAGAGCAACTTGATCTAATATATTAGAAAAATGGGAGCAAATGGTAATTTATTTTAAAACTCTTGTAATTATTTTTTATTTTATAAATTGCTGTTAAATAGCAAGCAAATGTGAGAATCATGGAAGAGCAAAGACATTCCTCCAATAAATTCAATTAAAAAGCAAGCGATTGTTTGGAAATAAGAAGGCGAACAGAGAAAAGCAAAACGCCGGGATCCAGCAGACTCTGAAAGCTCTGTTTGAGTCTCGATATAACTTGCTGGAACGGAAATATAAGAATGCTGTTACTGAGTTAGCGCAGAAGCAGGAAGAAATCGAGGACTTACTTTTGCGGTACCATCTGAAACTAATTCGCAAGTTTCAGATGCCGGAACAACTCAGGAAGTCATTCTCGGCCTCATTCTGGATATAGGACGCTAGCGGGCTAAAAACCAAGTTCAATTGGCGAATCTGGAGGAGAAGGAACGATTGATTTCGTCGCAAGGAGAAATAATCAATAACTTAGGCAACGTTATTGCTAGTTTAATGGTTGTAGGGGAAATAGGGATGGGGAAAGTCGAATTTAAGTGGACGGCCAAGTTTGCACCAAGAAGAAACTTAAGTGAATCTACTGTGAGGACGACGACTTCTAGATCTGTACTTAATTTAAAATTTCTTGATCGTGTTTGTAACTATGGATAAATACAATAATAAAAGTCAAATTGATCTTTAATAAGCGAATGGAGATTTCAGCTATAGACTTTATAGGCGGTTCAATTCAAATTGCAAGACATATCCTTTATTGACGGTTATTGATTGCTGCACGCAATCGTTAAATTTTTATCGAGTTCGTCAAAAAAAAATAATCTCATCGCGTCTTTCATATTTTTTTCTTCACACATTAAATTTTTTGTTTTCGAGAAATATCAAAAAAAATTGAAGTTTTTCTTTAAAAAATTACATCAAGAAGCACACTGTAGTGGATTTTAAACTACGAGGCTTTATTCGTCTGGAGCATTTGATCTGTATACTTTGATTCTTGCTGCAATTTTAAAACGGATGCAGTTCTCTTTCTTAAATTACAAATCGCCACTTGGCGCTTGTTTTAGAGCACTTCTTCTGTAAATTGACTTCGATTTGGGTTTGGGGAGTGTGGTGAACCTGTTCAGATCCAGTCAGGGAT
>JADGJK010000182.1:0-43496 GCA_027600645.1 Nowakowskiella sp. JEL0407 | reverse complement strand
GTTTTTTGCGAAACAAATTGAGCAAATTTCTGGTTGGGTTGCTTTCCATGATTCCAAACTTTGTTTTTTCTCAGCCATTCCAAATTATTTAAATTACATAATTCGTTGTTTTTTTTTTTTTTTTTTTTCTTCAATTTTCAAACATAATCCAAAGCTGTAAAATTACTAAAGAAAATAATGCGCGAACGTGGTGAAGAAGTCATTTAATGATATGAACTTGCAAGTTCAGAAAGTAGTCACCAAACTCAAGTTTCTAATCCGACGAAGTTTTTCCAATTAGACGGTTAATTTTTGATCGCTGTTCTCGGATATCGTTGAAGAGTCTGTCCATCGCCTCGTGGTTATTTGCTTCTAAATCTTTCAACGACTTTTTGAGGGAAGTATAGTGGGATCGAAGTGCTAGAAAGACAGTCCCAGAACCAGTGATCATTGAACCTGCTCCTCTTGCGCCAACCGCTCTCGCCAAAGGTCCAATAACTGGAATGAAAAAAGAAACGCCTTACGCTCCCAATGAAACGACAGATCCCGCTGCAACCCACCCGAGTCTATTCTTTGTATGTGAAATCCGCCTTTTCAGTCGCTCAAGCTCCCCGTTTTTTACCTTCTCCACCGCTTCCGGATCATTGGGATCGATTCAAGTTGCATCAAGAATTTACTTCCAAGTTTTCGTGACACCGGCGGGGACTCCGCAGTCGTTTCTTTCCAATAGAGTTTTTGAATATTCAACAAACATTTCAGTAGAGTACACACCGCTGTTGTCCTGCGACAACCCAATCACTCCGAAGAACTTGCTTCCCAGCGTCGAAAGTTTTGATTCGACATGCAGCTTGAGAGTTTCAAGGTTCTGAGGCATCTCATCCCGGGATTCATAACGCGGTGGGCTAGTCCGAACAACAACAACCGAAGACGAAAAGTAATCACCCAAAACCAAATGCAGCGCTCGCATAATATTCAAAAGTTGTTTTTCGACTCGAACGTCTTTCGTTAAGTTATACACAAATCCTCCGCTTTTCTTCAATTGCTCCGTAACGCCGATAAACATCTCTTCAGATCGATTTTCCGTATCAAACAGACCGGGAGTATCTACCACCTCCAACGATTGGCGACAGGAGATTTTCGCCGTAACCACTTTGCACGTTGTTGTGCAAGAGTCGGGGTCGTTGCTTACATAGCAATAGTTTTTATCTTTCTTGTCGTTGTAGCCGGTTAGTAGATTTACCGTCTCGGATTTTCCTGAACCCGTCTTTCCAATTACTATTACTTTTGGCGTTGGAATTGGTTGGTCGATTTCTTGTGCGGTAACTTCAGATTCACCTGAGTCTGAGTCAGAGTCGTAGTGCATCAATTATCCGAAGTGAGGGGAAATCTTTGTGTTTGAGTTGTGTGGTACTTAAGCGTACGTACTTTTTTACGAGATCAAATTTAAGAGCTGTATTAGAAAACGATCGATTTTCAGCCTCTAATTATCTTTAAATTGATAAATTACACGTATATTATCATCGTGTCCGCAAAACTGGAGCAATTTTTTGGGATCAAATTAGGTTTGTGATTTCATTGCAACACACATATCAGCAGTTGTCGAAAGAAAAACACCACTGTTCCCGCGAATTTAAAAGATCTTAAATGAAGATTTGCTAAATTTAAAGTTTCGAAAAGCGATAATAATACAAGATTGATTGAATGGAACTCTTTACCGCTTGCGTTTCGAGTTCCCCACAGTCATACGTAGCTTGCAGCTATTATTGATTAATAAACACAGAAAATATATCCAATGAATGAAATATTAAAAGCGTTTCCGGACTTTTTGTCAAAAAAACAAAACCATGCCACACCCAACACTCGACAGAGAAATAGAAGCAGACTGCTCAGAATTTATCCACAAACATTCTCATTCCTCATTTATTAATCCGCTCGCGTACTCTGATGGTGTATTCGAAAACCTATTCCCTTTATCATCCCGAGAAAACAACTCGATCACATCAACAAGCTGGACTTCGCTGGCAAAGATCAGTACGGTAAAAAACTATTTGTCGAAATCAGCTAAAGCCGTATCTCACATCCTTAACGCGCAATCGGGAAACCTGGATTTGAGTGTATGTTTGTCGGAAGTTTCACACGCTCGTAGAAGGCCGAATGTTTTGATGAAATGTCTCCCACTGAATTATGTTGTCGGACAATATCACTTGTAAGATACTTCAATTATTCTCAAAACATCCCATTAATGATTCGTTAGCGCTGTTAAGAAGAATTACGATAACAAACCAAAAGGTCCATACAGGTATTCTCGAAAATCATTCAAATCAGCTTTCGTTTACTTTCTTGCAGATTGATCGGCGGTACATTAATACGTTGGGATTCATACCTTTACGGCCACCCATACCCCGACAAATTCCGTTCCGTAGCTCAATGGCTTCCACACCTCGAATGGCTCGCTTCGTTTCAATTCGACGAAACCAACCCCTACAACTTCAACGACTACGTAAATTGTAAATGCGTATTGTGTAAAAAACTCCGCCAAGCGAATCTCGATATTTTCCGTGAAATGACGGCGGTTCGGTTCACCGACAAGCGTATTTCAGAATTGTGTCGTGAGCGACGATTTTCAGTGCCGTTTCGTGTTTGTGAGGTTGTTTGGGTTTATGTGAAGGTCTATTTTAAGAATAGAATCGTGGAGCCGCTGACTATGCCGTTTTTTGATGCCGCTTGGATCCCGGCGTTTGGCGAGGTTGATGCGTTCAATTCTGGGTTCTGGAATATGGGATCCAACAGTGCAGAAACGGAAAATTTATGCAGGTGTTATTGGCCGGCTATAATTATAAAGAGATCAAACGGGTTTTATGCAACGACTGTGGGTTACTCGATGGAATCTGTAGAAAAACAGTTGGATATGGTGACACAGTATCCCGACATTACGTACACAATAAAACTAATCAATCGACCGGAGTTTATGAATGTATCAGGATCATCGATAGTTCCGTATACTCGAACCAAACCGGAGTTACAATTTCCCCTATGGGTGTTCCAAACTGGCACACACGCAGAGATTAGTTGGGATTTACAGAAAGCAGTTGAAATTGTGAACGGATTTGAGTCTTCAATTGCGTTGATTAAAGACCCGAGTTCAAATGGGCAGCAAAAGATCAATCTAGTTTGGTTTGGAGTTGAAATGATGCGGGTAAATTTAAAGTGAAAACGTGATATCAATCATTGGCTTATGTGTGTTTTTTCATATAAACAGCCAGGAGACTTTATTCGTATTTTAATACCCTCCGGAAAATACTTTCCAGACTCTTCCGAACGATACAAACAAGGAATTCGAATTTTTGATATCCCGACACCCTCGCCAATGGTCGAATATATTATGCAAATCGTCAGAATTGTAACTTCCGCCCCAGAATCGCAACGAGGTGAATTACCTGCTATTGATATTGCAAACCTTCACGTCATCGGAAAGGTATTCAAACGACTACCTCCGCAATTTGGGTTTACGCTTGAAAATCACCCATACACAGCAATCGTGCCGGTCGCTATTTTACCAACGATAACAATTCCGTTCAAGTATGTAATTGGACGATATCACATGTACAGAGTGCGTGAGAATTTAGTGAGGGATGATTCGATGAGTCGGTTTTGGGTACATCCTGGTGCGGGACAGTTGGGAGTAGAGCAAGGACGATTAAATTCAGCGGGAATGAAGGTTGTTGAAGTAGATGCAAAGCTTACGGAGATTGGGGTGCATGGGACAATGGACTCCAGAAAATTTGCGACAGATGATGATATTTTGGATCAGAGCGTTGGAAGTTCTTGGTCGGAAACAATTGAACATGCGAGAAATTATATGGATGAAGGTATTTAGTTTGGCTGTTATAGGAATTATTATTTCTTAATTTGTTTCTTAATTGTAAGAGAGCGAGGAATTTACTTCGTTGACGACCTCCCAGTATTACATGCAAAATCAGCAACCCAGTTTTACTCCTTATGCGTATATGGATCTTAATTTTTACTATTCAACTAATATGGTATTTAAAGCAGTATTTCGTTTGTTGTGTATTTTAAGTTTTTTCATATCAGGAGCAACACGGACAATACTTTTCAAGTAAGCAAACTTGGACGAGTATTGTTCAAATTTTTATTTTTCGTAGGCGGAGAACAGATCGAAAGTTATGGTCGTCTTCCGGAGTATGCCATGTTCACGAATTACTTCGCCCAAAAGTTTTCAAGAGAAGGTGAATATCTTGTGCCATTCATTTAATGCTGTAGTTCTTTAACGATTTTATTGGCCATCAATGCTTTAGCGTAATTCATACAAATCTTATAATTTAATTTCTGAAGTGTTTTGTTTTGTTTAATAAATATTTAAAATACTTCATATCCAGAAAACTTTAATATACTCATACCCAATGTGACTCGCCTAGGTTTTCGTTTTTTTAGCGTCAACTCTGCTCTATCTTTAAAAAACGCAGATCAATCTAGATCCCCTCATGGCGTCATCAGTTGACTGTATCGGAGGAGAAGCGACCAATTGCGAGTTTTTCTCAAAATTAGCTACTGGGTATAAAACTGCGAATATATGTAATTGAAACTTTTAACAGGTTTCACTGGAAAACTTGACCAATGTTCGCTTTTTGACGCATCAGGGTTCGTGCGACACCGCGCAGCATTCGGACGAAAGTTACAAAATTCCCACAAAAAAAAAGCGTGAGAATTAAAACATGGAATTCGAAGAAGTTCCAGTTCCTTCGCTTGATTTAGTCTTCCGCTTTCCTAAACTACCGGAACTTGAGGTCTCCACCAGTGAAAACGAAGAATTGAATTCCGATGTTTTGTTGGGTGACGATGCTATAGAGGAGAGCAACGCGGCGAGGCGAGAAGTAAGTTTCCACTATATTAAGTTTATTGGATTTTTAATGGTCACTTTTTATTTACACCAAGGTTGTTCGTATCCTGGAGGAATGTGAATTGCCCTCACAATTGGCTGCGCCAGCCATCACGGCCCTTACAGAAAAACTCAGTAAATTAGCATACCGATTAGATATCCTTGCGAAAAGGTTGTGATCACATTGGTGAAGTTGAAGCAATTTTAATGATTTTTGTTTTAGATCGTCAAAATGCTACTTGCAATCGATATTGTCCTATCTTCCTTTCCACGTTCTTCGAGGGATACTGATTGTTCTATTCTCGGAATCGGACGTGCAGAAACTCCTCGGCAACCCACCAAAGAAAGAAGCTTTCCCTAAAAAGTATTTTCGTCTTTGTGTTTCGATTATGGAGAATCTTTCCGATATCGTAAATCAAAGCTTTTTGCGACAAATGCAGAGTGTCATGCGTACAGTTTCAACTCCGCAATCGTTTGAAACTAAAGTGTTTCCAGCGATTCCCGTGTTTACATCAAACGGAAAATCAGACGCGCGATTTACGAGACGCAAATTGGATGCAACCGAGTTGAGTCATCCTATAATTACTGGTGAGAATAATTCGGGGCCTACGGATTATAGCCAGGAAGATGTAGGACGGTGTTCGGTTATTTCTGACCTTGCCCGATTTAAACGAAGTTTTAAAATTTTCACGATGGGATTAACTGAAAAGGTTGATCTTGGTGTGGACAAGGCGGTCATTACGGGAGGATCTGTAACAGCTTGTTTGATGCCATGGCCCGAGCACATTGAAGAATTGTACAACACAGAGCAAGGAATCGCACTCACCCTGCAAAGGTATTTTGTGAGGACGGGAATTCCACTTGAAATTCGATTACGTATTCTGCAGTTTATCGGAATGGCCGGATATAAACTTAAGGTAAATGTGAAAATATTGATTATCATTTTTGGGCCCTTACATTCCTCATTTACAGACTGATCGCGCGCTATTCCAGCATTATCATGCTCCGTCTTACAAATCTGGCTTTGAAGGGTCAGATGTAGACGTTTTTGTTGTTTCTAAACAATCTACGCTGGAAAATGCGACGGAAAGGATTCCTTTACTCTACAGGCAACTGTTGAGAAACCGACAAAAACCGCCAGTCGAAATCGATAAACTACTTCCATCGCAAAAGCATCTGCGAGGTAAAATTACAACTCACTGGACGAGATATGTCGAAGATGTGCGAGAACCAGAGGAGTATTACTGGACTGAAAATGCAGAGAAGCATGCAAATGGTATATTTATTTTATAGCTTTATCTTAACTGATTGACGCTAAATTCTGATGTCTTATCAGGAGATTACACGGACAATGAGGATGAGGATGATGATGACGAAGACGATGAAGATGAAAGCAAATCCAGCGGATCGGTTAGCTCTGATTCTAAAGTTTCGTCGTATGAAACGAATGAGTTCGGATGGACCAAATTCCGGAAGCGCACAGTCGCACTCACGTACAAGTTTCTACCTACTGTTCGTACAAACAACAGTATAACCATTTGTGGACTTCATCCAATGCGACATATTCAAATTATGTTGCCCGGTATTTTTTCTCAGTTCCAACACTCTAATGTATCTAATCAATGTTTAAACGCAGTTGTTCATTCTCCAGAGGAGTTCCAGCTTTCGTTCGATCTTGATTGCGTTGCTGTTTTTTGGGATGGAACAAACGTGTACGCTTCAGAACGTGCCATAAGAGCGTATAATACAAGGACGAATTTTGTGACCCTATCCGACACTCGTGACAAAGCGCGAGTTTCTCGAATGTGTAAATATGCAATGAGAGGATTTCAAACGTTAATCTTTGAAGTGTGCCGTCATCGACCGAGATGTGATGTGAAAATCTCAAAGGATAACTTGGACGCGATCATAAGAAACTTTCGCGATAAAACTAAGAAGTTTACAGTGCTTGGCCGTGATGGAATTGAAGAACAGATTCTCGTCAAGTATGAAGAAGAGGTATGTATGCGTTTGATTCATATACTTGGAGTTTTTCAGTATTTTTTTTATTAGCTGCAAGACGAGCAATACCACTTTGCATACAAATTTCTGGTAATGGGTGGAGCTGATGAAGAACCTCCTGTCGCACTTTTAAAGGTGAGAAGGCTTTGAAGTATTTCTTTGTTTTCCATCTAAATTTAAATGCAGAGTAATTACACACCAGTTCCTTTGCTGTACGGTCCAGACGTCACATACAGGGACATACTAACGCAAATGGAAACCTTTGAAAATCCAGAAGACAAAACTGAGTGGTTCATTAAAACTCCACCTTTAATTTCACGATTACCGCATCGAATAACCTCCAACCCCGTTTCGTTTGTGAAGGAGATTTCTCAACCTGCGAGTAATAATCCGATGCATTTTGGAGTTCGATGGAAAGCTGTCAAGGATACTCAAAGATATCGCTGGGTGTGGTGGGGAGTCGCTGCTGAGGTATCTTGTATTTTTGTACATTTTTACTCGTAAATTTAGTTGTTGTTTTTTCTTATTATAGACATGCTATATGTGTAAAGGATTGCTCCCAAAAACGCGCAAACAAAAGAAAATTGATGAAATCTCTGATGAAGAAGACTCGGATGAGGAATCAGAATCCTCGGAGTCGGACGTCCAAATGGCTGATACGATATCCAATCAACTACAACATCGAAAGATTGGTTTATGCGATTCTTGCAACGAATTAAACACTCGTAAAAAAGATCAAGGGTACGATATGACGGGAAAGAATTGCATAGTAACTGGCGGACGAACAAAGATTGGATACGAGGTTGCGGTAAAGTTGCTGCGTTGCAATGCGAATGTCTTAATCACCACGAGGTTCCCATTGTTGGCGGTTGCGAAATTCAAAGAAGAGCGTGATTGCGAGTTGTGGATTCATAGGCTTCAGGTATGCGGTGTTGATTTTAGGGATATGAAACAAGTTGTTGCTTGGGTATCAAGCGTTAAATCGAAATGGAATACTGTAGATGTGCTGATTAACAATGGTGAGTGTTTGTGCTTCATGCTTCAGAGAAATATTCACTGTCTTCAATTTATTACTTAACAGCTGCTCAAACCATTCGAAGACCGCCTGCATACTACAGTAAAATGGTTGAAGAAGAGATAAATCTGTCGAGTAGGAAGGATCTTCAAAACCATGTAATCTTGATTACCCCGGGTGCTGAAAATCAAACTTTGCCTCCGCCCCCTGGAATCCTAACGGCAGACTCATCTAGTTCCACAGCGGTCATTCCATCCTTTGCGTCCAACACTTCCGAAGTTATTAACGGTCTTGCGGAGAAATTAAGTTTAAGCAATCGTGCGAAAGATGTAGCCCCATCTGCGCTTTTAACACAAATGCCTTTCCCTGGAGATGAAGGTAGCGAGTTATTTTCTCACGAAGGATCGGTAATTAAGACGGAACCCGTTGATAAACGTGAAAAAACATCATGGACGTCGCAGCTGGATAGTGTACATATGATGGAGGTTGCGGAAGCGTTGTTGATTAACACGTTTGTTCCCACAATGTTGCTACAGCAATTCGAACCGTTGCTCACTAAACCACCGCATAATTATCCAAGGTATTGTAATTGAGTCGAAATTTGTTTTCTGATTTCTTACTCGTATTTCAGGTTTATTGTCAATGTGACCTCTCCGGAGGGAAATTTTTCATCTGCAAGTTCTTTACTTGCAGAGTCGGATTATGGAACGGTCACCAGTGATGGTGTGCATCCGGTTTGTGAAAACAATCTTTCACCAGAAGAGTCTGACTATTTTTTGCCAGCATACCAACATGGCGAAGGCAGCGCTTAACAAACTTACAGTCACGATTGCCGAGCAATTCGCGACAAAGGGATGCTACGTTACGGCAGTTGACCCAGGATGGGTATCGTCAATGACTCCCACTCCAGAAACCACTCAAGTTGGCGTAGCTCGACCTGTTATTCCTCCTCTCACGGAAGAGGACGGAGCGGCTAGAATCCTGGATCCGATATTTACAGGATTAAACGGCGATGTTTTGTTAAAAGGTGTTTTATTGAAAGACTTCAAGATAATTTCGTGGTAGAACTATGCTTTTTTCTTTTTTTTTTATTGCAATAAATCGAATCTGATACTTAAAGCGGTTTGATTATTAGCTATGCACTAAGCTCAACGCTTTTGTTTGCAGTAAATTTTTTTGATCGAGAACTTGAGCTTTTTCTTTATATAAATTTATCCGCATCACTGCCACCGTCATGTGACAGCCACGGCACCAGCTGTCTGCGAAAATTCAAGATCAAGGCTTCTTTCCGTATCGAGCATTGTTCACATTATTAAATAAGATTTTCACGTAAAAACAGCAGCATCTTCGATTTTTTCTCCGAATTGCCTGGGCGTTGATACTGGCCAAAATCTTTTGTCCTTGTCAGCAAAAAAAAAAACAAAAACTCACAGCCTCTCGGTTAAACATGTTTGAATTCAAGTTAATCGATTTTTGCGCATGGGTTTTGGCTCTGGTATCAACAGCCGTCACAGCCGAATGGGTCGTCTCGAAATTAATTCTCACACCAACCACAAATTTACGGTTAGAAAACGCTCTAAAGAATAATAAAGTCGCCAAGTATACCGATATACCAGGTCCAATTGGTAAATAAATCTCAAAATTTCTGTGAATGTAAACATTAAATTCTTTTTTTTTTTAATAATTAACAAAACGAAGGGGTTCCGGTGGTAGGCGCGTTGTTTAGATTGTTACCTTATATTCTTCGAAAAAGAATGGATTTACATATCATGGATTCAAATATTTATTACAAAGGATTGTGTAGATATAACATTGGGTACAGTTATAAAGTTGTTTGTGTGGATGATGCAGGTACAAAACAACAACGATTTTCAAGTGTTTATTTCATCGATATTGTGTTTTAAAGTTATTGCAAAACGATTGTTATCGTCTTCGGATTTTGCTAGAGGACCTGTATTGATTGATGCGTTGAGAGATATTTTACCGTTTGCTTTGTTCGCTTTGCCGTCAGGTGAACTATGGAAAAAGGTGTTTTATGATCTTTGGTTATGATAACTGGAAATTTATGTACTATTTTATAGCATAGTAAAGGAGTTCAACCGGCATTTGGTCCCGCACATCTCGTTGAAGTGTTTTCTGTTTCCTCTGAATCAGTGGATAGGTTGCTGGATTTCTGGGATTCTCGGATAGCGTTGGGAGAGAATACAAGGAATGTGATGCATGATTTTACGATGCTGACTGGCGATGTTATTGCAAAAGTTGGGTTTTCTGTTTCGTTGGGTGCGGTTGAATCGTTGCAGTCAAATCAAGAGTTGGAGTTTCATAACCATATGAAGAAGATTTATGCGGCTGCTCAAGCGGTAAGAAATTAATTATATGCGTTACTGTTTTTGAGTCAAAAGTTTGTTGGATTTTGAAGAGAATAGGGTTGAGAAACAATACGGTTTTGTGGGAGTTATTTGGTTTGAACAGTAAATACCTTGAACCATCTCAAGTTTATTTAAAAGATATGTTGGAGAGTGCGATGTGCAATAAGAAACGAGAAAGCAAGATGAATGGTGAAGGCCGCGATTTATTGGATCGAATCCTCAACTCCAACATTTTGACTGACGAAGAGATTCAGAGTGAGTTGCTGGGATTTTTTTTCGCAGGACATGAGAGTACGTCGAATACTTTGACGTGGGCAATGTATGAGTTGGTTAAGAATCCAGGGGTGTATCGAAATTTGCAAAGTGAAATCGACACCGAGTTGAATGGATCCGAGCCAACAAGTGAAGATTTGAAAAAGCTAAAGTAAATATTTACTGATGAGTGAATCTGTTTCGATATTCAATAATATTTGGTGTAGGTACCTGGATGCATTTGTGAAAGAGACTCAACGATTTCATACGGTTGTTACCACTTTGTCCCGGGAAACGTACAAAGAGACGACACTGACAACGCAAGATGGGTTAACGATTGTTTTCCCCCCGAAAATAACGTTCTTAATAAATATACCACGCATTCATACGTTCGAACGATACTGGGGAGAAGATGCAAAGAGATTCAATCCGTCTCGGTGGAAGGAAGATTTTGTTCCGGCACCAGGCACTTACTTGCCGTTTGGTAACGCTTTTAAGTTTTATTTGATACACACGTTGACCTAAAATAAAACTACTGATAATAGGCGATGGACCAATGAACTGTATTGGACAAAAGATGGCGATGATTGAAATCAAAATCACGTTGATAAAGATCATACAACGGTACGAAATTAAATTAGCTGAAAATCAGGATAAGATTGAGCCGGTGACGACGATCACGCATGGACTAAAGGATGGCTTAGTGTTGGCAATCTCCAAAAGGGCTTAGCTGTGTTCTTGACATTTTTTTTTTGAAAATTAAAACAAAAATCACCGCGTTATTTTGTTAATGGGTTCGCAGAATTTATCAAGATATGTCGCGAATAATTCAGTTTTGTCTTTGGTATCTAATACATTGATTATCCGCAATTTTCTAATTCTAATTTACATTTCCAGAAAAATTCAAAGAAGCAACGTTTAGATATTTCAGTGACATCGAATTCTGTTTCAAAGTCTTCCCCCAGTTTTCCTAGAACGAAAGTGAACGGTTCTAATCGGGAAATTCCGGAAAATGACAGTGATGAGGAGGATTCTTCGGCGGAGGAAGAAGACGCTGATTTGGTAGATGAATCCGACTCTGAAGAAGATATTGAAGAAATAGATGAAGACGTTGAATCTGACGATAATGAAATTGAACCCATGAATCAAATGAATGCAACTTTCTCAGATGAGGATGACGGCGACGACGATGACGATAACGAAGACGAAGAAAGCGCCCTTTCGAAATCTCAACGTAAACGTCAGAAACAGCAGTCTTTATATCGAGCTCCGACTTTTGATGAATTAACAACATTGCGTGAAACAGCCTCATTGTACAAATCTAATCTGTTCAAGATGCAGTTAGACGAGCTTTTATTAGAATCATCTCCGTTTTTGAATCCCGAATCGGCAAAGTCGACGTTCCCGGTTGAGAAGTTTCTTCATAGTTTAAAAGCGTGTTTGGACTCGATTGAGCCGGTTACAAATCTCAACGTTAAAGACGCATTGAAATTATGTAAAGATAAATCAGTGGTTATGCCGTTGTCTTCGAAAATTCCAGATGATGTTATGTATACGTTGGGATTCGATAAGCCTGAGAATGTTGTCGTGGTAGGAAGTTTCTTGTTGAAGACTGTTGCGAAAAGTAGAGGTGGAATGAATGTTGATTTGGCGATTATGATGCCGAGCGTAATTTCATTGTGCTTCTTGTGCGAATTTGCTTTAACTGATTTTATGTTTTTCGGTTCAGTCTTTGTTTCAGGAGAAAGATCATATGAACAATAGATATTTCCATAAACGGGCGTTCTACCTTGCTATGCTAGCTGCGACTCTCAGGGACTCTAAACTGAATGTAGATGTAGAGTTTCAAGCATTCCAAGGTGATCTAAGAAAATCGGTCATTGTCCTGCATTCGAAAGGAGATGGAGGTAAGAATTTATGAATGATTATTTTTAGCAAATCTAAAATTTAAATGTGTAGGCGCTACTGATTTCTCGAAATCTGGCTTCAGAATTCGCCTTTTACCCGCTGTTTCGCCGAGTATTTTCCCCACAAATCGATTAGCACCTTCCAAAAATAACATTCGAACGAGCGATCCGGCAAAGAACGCCACTCTACCCCCAACCCCAGTGTACAACACATTGATACTGCAAGATATGTGTTTTGTGCCGCACCTAAACTACCTGCATTCTCAATTATCGAATTCTACTGAATTTCGTGATGCCTGTATAATCGCCAAGAACTGGTTAAACCAGAGAGGAATGTACTCGCCGGTAAAGTTAACCAAGATTGAGCCAAAGTCTATGAAGAGGAAACGAGAAGATAAAGAGACAAAATCAGAGGAATGTGGGAGAGATGGAGTTGTGTTTAATGGGTTTTTGTTTTCCATGGTTATGGCTTATTTGCTGAATGTCCCAGTGGATTCCAAAACGGGGAAGAAGAAGTTGATGAAGAATTTTAGCAGTTATCAGATGTTTAAACTCACGTTGGAGTTTTTAGGTATTTTTTGGAACTGCTATCGACAATTATCATTATTAATGTCCGCTTTTTTCTTTTTATTTTTAGCAACAAACGATTTTGATGCTAATCCCATTGTTATGACTCCTGATGGAAAGTTTTTGTCTGATCCCGAGGTAATTTTGAATCTAAACTGTTTTCTTAAGCATATATTTTGATACTCATCACTTGCAGTACTCGGAAGAGATATTCAAAGGAAACTTTGAAGTTCTAATGATCGATCCTTCTGGAAGAGTAAATCTTGCTGCAGGAATGTCACGTTCTGTGCTTGACGAGGTAAAACAGAATCCATATTTATTTTTTAACGTTTAAATTAAATTTCTTGGTTATCTAGATTCAATACGAAGCTCGACTTTCCTCAACATTGTTGAATGACACGAAATCAGATAACTTTAGCGCACTCTTTCTACAAAAAATCGACAACCCACTACTTCGATTCGACAATGTATTCCGCGTCGTATTACCAAATACGAGCCCATCCTCCGTAATACCCGGTGCATTATTAGATTTCCCATCGAGTGAAGAACATTTACGCACCTTTATCCCTTCGTTACTGAAAAAGGGATTATCAAGCCGGTGTAATCTCATCACTGTTTCCTCTCTACCTAAATCTAGTTGGGCTTGTAACTATGATATTTCTGAACATTCGCAATCGAGTATATTATTTATTCAATTGATTTTGGACCCGCAAGCATCGTTACGGGTTGTTGAACATGGACCACAAACTGACGTTTCGACGCCAGAGGCTGTGAAACAATTCCGAGAGCTTTGGGGGCCTAAAGCAGAATTAAGACGTTTTCGGGATGGAACGATCCGTGAGAGTGTAGTTTTTGATGATGACGTTCAATCCGGACCTGGATCCAGTTCGATTGAGAATCGGTCGGTGATTGTTGCCCGGATGGTTGGGTATTTACTTGAACGGCATGTTTGGGGAATCAATTCCAGCTCGATTGTTCATTGGGTTGGAGAGGTTGGGAAGGTGTTGAAGGAACATGACACCATTGCAGCATTAAATTTGTTGGCGGAAGGGTTTTCTGATGATGCTGAAAAATTAGGGATGGCAAGGTCTGCGATGCTTGGCGGGGAGACGTTTCAACAGATTATTGACTCTTTTGAAAAGTTTGCAAGAGAGTTGAAGAATCTAGAGGATCTCCCGCTTGGAATCATTTCGGTGATCCCTTGTTGCTCGGCGTTACGATACTCTTCGGTGTTTTTACCTCAACCTGCACACAGAGTGACTGAACACGAGGAAGATTTTGATGATGAGATTGAAGAAGATTCTCAAAAACCTATTCGATTACGTGACGTACTGGAAGTGAACATTGAGTTTGAAGGATCAGCGTCCTGGCCAGATGAATTGGAAGCGATCGCAAAAATGAAGATGGCGTTTTTGATCCGCATTTCTAAAGAAATCGCAAAACATATGCCGGGATATAAGACACAGATTATCAATAAGCCGAATGATTGCGCAATTGATATTACGCCCAAGGTTGGGTACACTTACCGATGTCGGATCTTCCACGAACGAGAAGGGATGTTGTATCAGCGGAAGATAATCCAATCCAAGGTCATGAGTAACGGTACCGTTAATGGAACTTTTGCGCCGCAACAATCTGGGAATGTAGAGATACTCAAATCACGATTTGCGGCCTATACGAGACAATTTGAGCATATCCCTACCCATACCGCACGAATCCAACGATTATGTCAAATTCACCCGCACTTATCGCTATCCATTCGACTATTTAAACGATGGTTGTCATCTCACATGTTACTATCTCGCTCACATATTTCCGAAGAAGTCGCGGAAACAATCGCAGTGGCGGTTTATATCAATTCTACGCAGTTTGGATGGAGTTCACCGGCGAATGGCGAGTGTGGGTTTATCAGGTGTTTATGGATATTAAAGGATTGGGAGTGGGAATTTCGACCGTTGTTTGTCGCATTGAATGAAGCGGCGCGGGATAATGGGACACCTGAAGATCCGGTTGTTTCGGGAGCGAATACGGAAACAGCGAGTTTGCTGGAGAAAGCAGAGAAAGTTTATGAAACGATAAAGAAGGATGGGTTTGAAGGGATGTTTATAGTCACTGATTTGGATGTTGATGGGAAGTGGTGGAATCAGAGGGAGAAGTTGACGGTGCAAATTAAGAAGACTGTACGAGGGTTAGCGAAATCGGCTTTAAAATGTTTGGAAGGGATAATGAGTCCACCGAGCACGACGGAAAAGTCAGTTGTTTCGAGCACTTTGTTGCGGTTGTTTGTTACGCCCATGTCGCATTATGATGTGTTAATTAAATTGTCGCCGTTGTTGTGTCCGAGGTATGGACAAGCGATTTTGTTTGATCCGCGTGTATTCCCAGTTCCTGAGAAACCACGGACGCAGAAAGTGAGGAAGTATAAGAATTTACCGAGAATGCCAAAGAAATCGTTGGATGCGTTTGATAGTGATAACGATGAGGATGGAGAGATAAATCCGATCGTTTATGCAAAGTTGCGGAAGGTGTTGTTGGAAGGGTTTGATCCTGTGAGTCGGTATGTACAGGAATTGGAGAAAATTTTTGGACAAATCGCGGATATATTTGTGGATGAGTGTGGAGGAACGGTGATTGGAGTTATATTCAATCGAAAGCAATTGGGCGTGCCGGAGAAGAGCAGTGGACAGAGTGTGAGGAGTGCGACTATCCCGTGGAAAGTGAATTTGGAGATGTTGACTGAACCCGTTGACGAAGATGGCGAAGAAAATGGAAATACAAAGAAAATGAAGAAAAAAGGAAGTCAAGCGGGGAGGGTCAGAGTTCATGGAATGGGAATTGTTTCTGAGATGGTCAGACTTGGGGCAGGGGTGGTGGAGACTGTGGATATCGTTGAGGAGTGGAAAGATGTTTGAGCTTTCTTTGGCGAAAATATATGCATGATCTCCAGTACAGTTTAGAACTTTATGATATTATCGCCGCTTTCGCCGAAATCATTGTCACGGACCTCCAGTTAAACCAGGGACAAACAAATTTTTTCCAAAAGACAAAATATCGACAAAAACACAAAAACCCCTTTTCACAATTTCTGTGAATTAAATCTGTTATCTACACATTCATTTCCTCGAAAACGGAGGCCCGAAACTTACTAAATCTTTCTATCACGGTTCCGTTTTCTTGAGATTTCCAAAGATGACTTTGAACACCTTTTCCTTTAGACAATACTTACCCGAAGATCTTATTCCTTTGCTCTGCCCCCCTTTGGAACAAAACATCTACTCATGCTTTTTGGAAATTTCCACGAATCTTTTGGAGCAAAACCCTAAAACTTCCGCGTTGTTGACTTTGAACCCTGACGACTTTCGAAGACTTTTATCCCAAAAATGCTACGTGAAATGGAAGTTTACGGTTGAAATTCTCATCAAATCAAAGATTTTCCGCGGCTGAAAATGAATTTTTAATGGAAAGTTACGCTCTGGTCAGACACACGCTTCAGCGAATCGTCAATGAACTTCCCGAGAAAACGATTAATATTGCCAAGAAACACGATAAATTGGATCCGCGCGACACTTTGACTGGTACAAGTTCTCATAACCGACAGCGTCTCAGCATTTATCGGCCAACTGAAGAGAACCGAACTGAAGTAGCCATTCAGCGAAATGAAAATCAACCGAAACTTAACTCTGCGGAAACAACCATTGAGCGATTGCAAAGTAAGATTGCGGTCAAAGATCAGAAGATAAAAAAATTGCAGAATCAAATTCAACAACTTGAACTTCAATTCGAAAAGTCTCCCGGGCTTCAACCAGGAAATATTGAAAATGATGGACACGCTTCGGAAGGAGTAAGACGATCAATTGACGAACATGAGCAAACAATCAACCAAAGTCAGGTTTCTGTCGTGGGTGTGGATGATGATGATGATGATGAGGTGGAGGTGGAGGTGGTAGAAGAAGGGTATGTTTTGTTTGATAATTCAGGGGATGACATTGGAAGTTCGATTGATTATTCAAAACCGTTGACCGCATGGACACGATTGAACAAAAGAAGCATAAAATTTGAATATTCGAACGAAGCTGAGGGTTTACGATGCCATCTCACGGTAGAAGATGAGGAATTTAAAAGCATGTCGATTAAAAAAGGAGTTTTTGCTGATAATCAAGTAGGAGGCGTGTAAACGTTTGGGAGTCAGTGGAATCAAAAGTCATGCAAAGTTGAGAAGTGGACCAACCGATATGAAAGAATTCGTTCAACGAATGAACAAACCAGTTGTACCTGGACGTATCAAGTTGGCGAAATCAGTTAAATCAAAAACCGATAACAAAACTCAATCATAATTGGGATGCACATTGAGTTCAGTCTTAATTTCAATGAGAGAAATAAATTCTTGAATAATTTTTGTCGCTTTCCATGAAAATCTCGCATTGAGCACTACGTTTGATAGTATGTTATCTTACTTTATATTTCCTGCACACCAGCAATCTCCGTTGGCACATCAAAACCACATACTCCTCTGATTCGTGGTGAATTAACTCGAACTATCCGTAATTTCATCAGAATCAAAACTATTAAACTGAAATTCCGTAGCAAGATCGGCATACTAAACAAGTATGAATAATTTATTTCTTTTGCTAGCGGTATTTGAAGAAAAAGATGGACTTGATATTTAATTTTTAATTTATTAAATATAGTGGAAGCGATTGTAATCCAATCTAATATTTTTCAGGTTCTTTAAATGTTTACTGTCTTCTCTTTACTTCTGATCGGCGTGGTGAGACTTCCCCAGATACCCGAAACCCACGGAACTCTTGAGCTTAGTCCAACACCATTAATACTCGTCGGCAAACCCGCACTGACAACCTCACCCTCCTTTTTCTTCACCGAATCCACACTCGCAACTCCAACAGCATGAGTTTCATCCGGATCCAAATGTTCCAATTCATTTTGAATCGTATCCCGTAACAAACGTACTTTAGAAAGTAAGTCAAAGTATTTAGATGCCATGAGAATTGATGCAGTGTCTGATTTCGACATGTTGATGTGTAATAATTTTGGATTTTGTTGGGGGAATATTTCTGATGCGGATTGGTAAACTGATGGGATTTCTTGTGATGGAGTTTTGGAGTTGAGTTGAGAGGAATTTTGTTTTAGTTGTTGGTTTTCTGTTTCAAGTGCGATGCATTTTGATTCTGGATAATAATTTGGTGAATTATGATGAACGGTTAATGAAATGGTGTAAATACCTGATTCTGCGAGCTTCTTTTTCATCTCTTCAAATTGTAATTTCATCATTTCTAATTCTTTGTTTGATCCGAGTATTGATAAATTTACGCGACTTGTGTTTTCTATTTTCCTGGCTCGAGTAGCATACTACGTCAGAAAATAGTTATTAATGAGAGAAGCAAATTGTGCTGGACAAAATATTACCTTCATTGTGTTGATAGATTCGCCGACATCAAAGTGAGATGAGGAAACGCATGCTATCATTGACGTTTTTGAATTTCCACCTAATGAATCTTGCAGAACTCTCTATTGAAAACAAAAACCAAAAAAAATAAATATATATATATATATATAAAAATGAAAAAAAAATAAAGTTTAAATCTTGAATCTCTTGAAAGAATAATACCGTAATTTTTGCTTCACGATACGGCACAGCTGAACCACCACCAACCAACGCATCAATTACTCTCCCCAATGCCAACAATCCTTGATTAATCGCAATTCCTTCCATTTTTGATAAGCCAGTGTTTTTTGTGCGTTTCAGTCTCTCGCTTCCGGCCAAATCAACGAATTTGAATTTTGAAACTATGGAAACGTTTGCGGGTGTAGGTGCTGAAGTGTCGCTGGTATTTTCTGTTTGTTCCGGTGGGTCAGAAGTGTTTATGTTTGCTTGAGTTAACGTAAATGAAAATATTGCATGAGATCGAGATGAAACGTCGTTCATCAGTGTGCTGGAAGTGTGTCTACGTGAAGTGGCCTTTTGTAGCATTCTGTTACAAGCTAATGTGTTTATAATGAATTCATAAAGTAGCATAAAATTTGAAACCTTAACCCGTCATTCAAATTCCGAATAACCACTTCATTAATATTAGTCAAATAGACACCCAAAACCGGATCCTCTCTAATCTCAATTTTTTCTCCTCTCGCCGAATTTCTCATAGGTGTACTTGGTCGACTTTTACTTTCCCAGTGTTCCGAGTCTGATAATAAATCGATTATATCTTCATTATATATTTCAAAAAAATTCGCAGTGACTTTTATCGTTGAAGAGGTGTTGATTGTTGTGAATAGTTGGTCAAGAAAGCGAGGGATGGTTCCATTTTCTTCTCGATCGAGTGGGAGTGCGTTTGATCCTAAACTGGATTGAGCGGTTTAAATGAAGTAGCCGTAAATTTAAATTTTAAATTAATACCTGTATGTTTTTCCTGATCCTGTCTGTTTCATTCGAGGTATTTTTTTAAATGTATTTTAAAACAGAAAGGTTTTGAAAACTTACTTGACCCTGGAGAGAATATTAGTTTCATAAAAGTAAAAAGGTACCACTTACATATGCAAAGACAGTGCAATTGATCCCACTTAGAAAGGAATCTATCAGCGGCATGACAACTCTCGCGTAAACTTCTTCCTGTTTGCACAAAAGTTGAATAAATTTGATCTTTGATTTCCCACTCACGAAATATATCAAACCTGGGATGTGTCATCTGGAAATACTTTCTCAAAATCAAACTTTATTCCGTTTTGCGGAGATTGCGACCTGTCATTGGTGATGACAGATTTCACTTGGGAAGTAGCAGCAACGCAAGTATCGGAGAGAATCAACATAGGAGGAGAGTGATTCGCATCGTTTTCCGACGGTCTGATCCTTAAGAAAACTTTAAGATTCTGGGTTGTCATTCCGGATTAATCCCTTTTTTGTATGTGGCCGCAAACGTTTTTTTTTCCGGGCGTTTGTGACAAGTGGAAAGTTACACATACTTCCAAACAGAAAAAAAAGGTCAGTGATTCCCACGTTCTTCTTTATTTCGCGCATTCTTTATATTTTGTTTTATGTTAATTTGACTAATATTTAGTTTTTTCTTTTACTTTATTTATAATTTGATTCATAAATCTCGAATTTCTCTGGACAAAATATGGTTTTCCTCCACCAATTCAAACGTTTCTACTCAAAGATGTCCAACCCAAGAGTTTTCTTCGACATGACCGCCGGTGGTGCCCCAGTTGGTCGTATTGTTATGGAGGTATGCAGCGAACCTGGAAATTTATCCACGAGATCTGGGATTTGTTTCTTTGTATTAAACGATGTATTTAACGATGTATTTCTCTTGAAATAGCTTCGTGCTGATGTTGTTCCACGTACCGCTGAAAACTTCCGTGCTTTGGTATGTCTTTGACCGTGGTTTCATGAAAATTTCGGTAGGATTGAATTTTTTAATTTTATTTGTAGTGTACCGGTGAACACGGTTTTGGATATAAGGGAAGTGCTTTCCACAGAGTTATTCCAAACTTCATGTGCCAAGGTAAACCAGTAACCACGTATTTAAACCATTTTTCGAATTTAAACGTTGAATCATAGGTGGTGACTTCACCCGTGGAAACGGAACTGGTGGAAAATCCATTTACGGAGAAAAATTCCCAGACGAAAACTTCGTCTTGAAACACACTGGACCAGGAATTCTCTCCATGGTATGTTGGATTTTTGTTGTCAGTATTGTTTTTGTTTATACCGAAATGTTTTGATTTTAGGGTATTGTTTTTATTTCGTCCCAGTTTGACTAAGCAGATTCTAATTAATCTACTCTTGTTAATTTATCAGCTAACGCTGGACCAAACACCAACGGAAGTCAATTCTTCATTTGCACTGTCAAGACTGCATGGTAAATCGCCGCTAAATGTTTATAAATTTCATGAATATTGAACTATTTTTGCTTGCAGGCTCGATGGAAAACACACCGTCTTCGGATCTGTCGTCGAAGGATTGGATGTCGTTAAAAAGATTGAAAGCTACGGATCTGACAGCGGAAGAACCAGCGCTCAAATTGTCATCGCTGACTGCGGACAGCTCCAATAAACAGCATGTGATTCAATTTTTTTTTCTTCTTTCTCGTATTCATTTTTGATGAGTTTTATTGAACTCTTGAATATAATTTTTGAGATTTTTTGGCTCTTGCAAATATTTAATACTCTTTTGACGTTTTAAAAACGTAAACCGGCTCTATTTAAAACAAATTTATTCACCGTGTCATCAGCAAATCCCAGGCCATGTCAAACGAAATTGTTCGTTCACAAACCGAAACTTCGCTTGTAAAGAATGAAGCAGTGAACCCCTCCAAAGTCTATTTGCCTCAAAAGAGACCAGCAATAATTCTTGAAGAAGATGAATACGTTGGCTCAATGCAAAAAATCATCCAGCGGGATTTCTTTCCAGAAGTTTCAATGATGCACTTGGAGTGCGAATACTTTGACGCAATAAAAGCCCAAGATTACAGTCGAGCAAAGTATTATGCAGCGTTAATCAAGATGGAAAGAAACCAAACAGGTAATTTCAGAATCACTTAGTCACTTACGAGAATTTACTTTTTTAACTTGTGTATAGGAGCATCACCGTTACCTTCAACGTTATTAACACCAGCACTCGGAACACTATACTCAAGCGCTCCCAGTTCACCGGCACTGTCAGTCATGTCGACGACGACAACAACAGCAACGCCAGAAATACCCGCACCACGCGTAAACACAAATCAATCGCTTGATGAATTTGTATCTCAGTATCAATCTGAAGATACAGCGTCGTTTACGAAATTGCAAGAAGAACATTTGAGGATTCATCGTGAGAAGTATTCGTGGGTTTTTGACGGGGAGAGTAAAAAGTTGGTTTTGGAGGATAAGAAGGAAGATGGAGTTAAGGCTATTGAAGATGTTAAAGATGCGGTGTTGTTGGAATATTGGCCTCACAAAGTAAGAAATCGTTATTACAAAGTTCCCGTTTGAATTGTCAAATTAATTTTTGTTCTTGATTTTTTTGGTAGGCAAAGAATTCGTTTATCAATGAACCTGAAGCTGCTCCACTAACATTAGCCGACGTTTCCCAACCCACCCGCTCAGCACCAAAATCAATAAACTACTCCGCAACCCGCTTCTCAAAATCAAAACTTCCTCAATCCGCCATCCCATCTCTCTCATCATCAACACACTCTGAAAAAACATTATCAGCATGGACAAACATGGCGAAGCATACCCCCGGATTACTCTCCAAACCCGACAGCACGCCGTTACAGAATTCCGAGTTTGGGTTGATTCCTAGTACACCTACGCCGATGCCGTATTTAGATGTAGATCCAGAAGAATTAATGACGTTTGGAGATATTTTAGGGACGCCGGTGTTATTGGATGGGAGTTATAAAAGTTCACAGGATGTTGAAGATGGGGTACCAAAGTTTAAGATTCCTGCGACGCCTAAACGGGAGGTTCTTGGACATTCGTTGGCGAAGAAGGTTAAGGCGGATAAGATTAAGTCGGAGAGGAGACGGGAAATGCCGAAGGGGTTGTTGTCTCCGGCGGCGAGCAAGTTGTTGCATAAGACGAAGGGAAGTGGGAGTGGGTTATTTGGGAAGAGTCCGAGTCCGCGTTTTGTGAGTGGTGGTGGTGGTGGTGGTGGAAGTAGTGTGGGGAGCTTGACGCCTGGATCAATGATTAAGCGAACTGGAAGAGGATATGTGGCATCAAAGGGTGGAAGTAGTGTGATCACAGATGGACTTTTGGATATATAAGTTATGACGATAAAAAATGGTGTTGATGATTGTTAAAACTCTTGATTAATTATATTTGGTTCCCAAAAAAAAAATACAGATACAATTTGAAATAAATCAGCGGCCATGAATGCTTTGGGTCATGATATCAGAGAGACTCGAGACGAATTCTCGCTTTTTCCGCACCAAACCGGTCAGCTTTTCACATTCTGCGCCGTTCTTCTCCAATTTCACCAAGAGGTCTTGATTTTCCGTAGTAAGGACGGCGATTTTTGCAGTGAGTTGGGATAAAAGAGCATCTAGAGCTAGAAGTGGAACATTTAACGACGCTTGCTCGGCAGTAGGAAATCTAAGGGTGAGGGTTTGAAGTTAGCAAGTCTGATTGCGTCTTTTGTGAACTTACGAAATATTTTTGTTTTGGTCATCCTGTTGCTTCCTCCAAGATTTCAGTAGTAATTGATCCAGTTCATTAAATTTTTTCTCCAAAATCCATGTTTCAGCTAATTTCTTGAATTCATCCTACAAATTAGAAATGAATAAAGTTGCTGGTAAATGAGGAGACTCTGCATACGTACGGTACAGTTAGAAACAAAGGAATCAATCAAACGAACTCGAGAAGCCTCCAAACCGGCGGGAAATTCACGGGCCATGAGCGGAAACGCTAATGCAACGCTCTCAGGACTGACACCAACATTACAAACAAGATAAATAATAAAAATAACAATGTAAATACTTCAAGTTTAGCGAGACAAACGAGAGCATTCTGCCGAAGAGATACGAGAGATCATTGAACAAGTGTGCATTCTCGCTTGCCATTCTGGGACTTATGGAAACTCTCGACAAAGTTTTGTCTTCCGCGCTGAAAGACTGTCTCACCAGGGGATTAATCCTTGCTCCTAAATGGTTTTATATTTATATTTATTATTATTATTATATTCGTAGTTTTATTTATGTTTAGGTTGGCTGAATTACTGCAGTCATTGGACGAAACTCAAGCTTCCCTGTTGCTCCCGTCCGTCCCGCAAAGGACAATCAACGGTACACCCATCAGAAAAACTACTCCAAAAGAAGACAGATATCTCGTAATCCTGCAAACTTTTCTAAACGCGCGGGAATACGGAAATGCAACTGCTCATGCTGAAAAATCCGGCTCAAATCACCCCAAAATTCTATTCATCCGTTTATATTCCTTGTTTCTTTCAACTGATCGTATTTCGGCGTTGAACGAGCGCGAAGTGCATTTGAAGAAAGTGAAATTGGAGCTACAGTCGTTGTATCAAGAGGGAGAGATGGATGCTTTTTTACTTTATTTGTATTCTGCAGTGTCGCTAAAATACAAGGATACAAAACTCGCTGCAAAGTTGTTGACCGAATCAATCAATCTGTTTCCCTACAATTGGTCTGCTTGGCGTGATCTAACAAAATGTGTCGGTGATTTTAACGTACGTAAAAAAATCGACATTGAACAAACACATACTCACTTTTATTTACAATCTTGCAGGAAGAAAATCTCCCGAAAGATACCATATCGTTTGCGTTTTTCAAAATATATTCGTCGATATCCTCACCATCCACCAATTCACTAACACCATATCGCACCATTATAGTGAGCTACTTTAAAGATTCACCAATATCACTCCTATACTCTGCTCTAACCGCGTACTCTGAAAAAGACTATAAAGCGTCCTCCCAACTCTTTCAACAATACCTTTCAACGTCCCCACACTCTTTAGAATACCTCGACACATACTCTGACGTGTTATACGTACTAACATCACTGCCCGAACTCTCCGCACTCGCCTCTCACGCACTAAAAACTAACCCCTATTGCCCGGAGACCAACTTAATCCTAGCAAACTTTTACAGTCTATCCAACAATTCTCGCAAAGCCATCGAGTTTCTACAAAAAGCGTTATCCCTCGACCCGGAGAATATAGCGGCGTGGGTATTACTAGGACACGAGTATTTAGAATTGAAAAATGTACCACAAGCTATGAAATCCTATTGGAACGCGATTGAAAATGGAGGTGATCGAGATTACAGAGCGTGGTATGGACTTGGAACCGCGTATGAAACTTTGAAAGCGTATACGGAAGCAATAAGGTTTTTTTGGAAGGCGAATAATTGTTCTAAGAACGATTCGCGGATTTGGAATTCGTTGGGGGTTTGTTATGAGGCGATGGGTGATCGCGAGAAGTGTGTGCAGTGTTTTGAGAATGCCGTAGCAGGGAATGGAGGTGTGTTGGAGAATACGTTGGCGTTGAAGAAGTTGGGAGAGTTGAGTGTTGATCCGAAACGTGCGGTGTTTTATTTTGAGGCGTGGTTGAAGGAGTGTGGGAAAGCTGGTGATGTAAGTTAGGATTTTGATTCAATTTTTAAATATCATATTTGATTAATTTTTTTTTGGGTGGGGGGTTGTTTTCGATTGATTAATAGCTTAAGGAGGAGATTAGTCGGGTGTACATATTTTTGGCGAATTTTTATTTAAACGAGAAGGTTTTGGATTTGGCGGAAAAGTATGCGGTAGAAGTGAAGAATTCAGATGAAGGAAGAATTATTTGGTCGAAACTTTTGAAATTAAAGTCAGTTTGATCTTTGTGTGTGTAATAGAATAAATTGTTCTTATGAAACTGACACTTTCACCATTGTTCACCTTTATTTTGTATTTTATTTTCAATATTGATCTATTTCAAATTAATTAACTACAAAATACGGCGTTCATTCTTATAAACATATAGACGTGCAGCCTCTTCTATACATTATGAACAAAAGTTATTTCAAACCCCTGTATCAAAGAAAATGCAAAAAATATCTCGATTCAGTTAAAAAATAACAAATTTAAGAGATAATTATGGTTTCAAGAAATGAAATTCAAAGAATGTCAGAGAAATGTTTCGCTTTAGCCAAGCTGTGATTTTTTTTATGGGCAATGTCACTCGAGAGGAGCTCAAGTGACAAGTGACCTTTACAGCGTAGGAGAAGCTTAAAAAAAGCGAGGGGCAAATAAATAATACGCCTATAACACACCGGGGTATGGAGTAGCCAATGTTACTACAGCCAGGTCATGCCCCCCATCTTTCTGTCTGAAAAAAAACAAACTGTCAAGGTTTTTTCTTCATTTTAAAATCAATGCTTCAGATGTGAAATAGGGACTCAATAAAATTTGCCTACCTTTTCTTTAAAAAGATTAAGATAAAGTTTTTGTTTTTTTTTTTAACACTGCAAATCTTGCACTAAAATTTTTTAACAACATCATTTATTTACTTATTTTTTATTATTATTACTAATTTTTTTTGCATCTTAGATTAAAATAGTTTCAGATTTATATAAATTGAGCATACATAATTTAAACTGAAAATGCATTGGATGTGGGAAGTTTTACATGTTCAATGTAGGAAACATCACGAAACAAGGGAAGAATTTGATAAACTCGAGTAAAAAAAAAAAATGACGGTTTAGATATTCTGTTATCACACATTAAATTGGCAACAACGCAAGTTTAACGATACAAAATAAAATTTTCATTGAAAAATACTACAACGTATCTGAATCCACTCTAGAATCAACCCCATTTCCTTTAATTCCACGATCTAAACCATTTCAGCTTGTGATAGACTGCTATTCATCAACTGTGAACAAGTATTGAACAAAATTTATTCGTGATTCGTAGTCTATTTGCTTAGTTTTCAGTATTGGGTCCGATTCATAGAATAAAAATGTATTCCTAAAGTCATAACAGAAAGAATATCACAAAAAGTGAAAAGAAGGGGTTTTCACGGATTAGATAATTGTGCAAAAAGTCTCGTAATCGGACAAATGATACACCACGGTAAAGTAATAAACCTTTACCAAGGGCTAAAGATCTGACATCCGAACTCCAAGCTCCCAATCGCAACAGCGTTCTACAAAAAACCCCGCGACTTATAAATTCCAAACACACGAGACAAATACGCTTCAGGCACGACATAAAAAGAATTCTGTCTGGACAAACGCTGCACTGCAAGGGCAATAAAACTTTGCCGTAAGCAAACGACACTGTGACGCTTGCTCACCCCTCCACTCGAGCCGTGATGTGCTCGGAACAGAAAAAATAAGGTTTGTATAAGAATTATTTTTAAACTCAGTGCGGTTTCAAGTCAAATATTCCAGCTTTTTAAAGTGATAATTACAAGTTAAGATCACTAAATTGGTATCAGTTTTAATATTTGAATAGCCTCATGACAAAGTGTGAATTTTTCTTCATTTTGAAGTCCCATCATTTCCAAGTCTGTTACATTACTGTCAGCGTTCAGTTTCTTCAAATCATCCCAAACGATGTTATTAGTTCCTGCAATTCCTGCGAAAAGTGATTTGAAGAACGTCTTGACTTTGGCAGAAGATGATACGCTGTCATCATTATCTAATTCAGCCTTGTTTACAGCTTTAGATTCTCAAAGGATAAAATGATTTAAAGTGACTATGTGATAATACTTACGATAACAAGAATCCCGCTTGATGTTGACCCCACTCTCACCAATCCAATACGAATTTTAAATTCGTTGATTTGAAAAACCGATCCCTCAACATATGCAGTCTGCCTGGGAATCCATAAATTTTTCATTTTCGCAATAACTAACCCCAAATCCTTCCCCGCCTCAACAACGCAACCGTTTATTTCCTTTGAATTTATAATTCCATCAGACCTCGTTACATTCTCCAAAACAATCGAGACCACATTCTCCATCACCGAATCATCCAATAAATACATTGATTTTGAGATCTCGCGAAAGTTATTTTCTACGTCATTAGCCATAAAGTCTTCGAATAATGATGATGATTCTCGAGCGTCGATTACGTTCTGGTCTGATTTTGATGTTGCGCCAGCGAGTGGGGTAGCGTTGAGAAGACGACAGGTGAGCGTCCATTTTGAAAGGAGTTTACCGTTTAGAGAGTGAATGAATCTGGTTGTCAGAGCAGAGAAGATTGAGTGGGAGAGGGAGGAGTGTGGAATTAGAGCGCATCTTTAAAAAAGAAAAATCAGCTCTCTTTCATTCAGTTAATAAACAATTTCGAATACTTGCTTGTTCCCATTATATTTCAGCGCAAAAGGCAACTCAATGACGGAACCACGAAGCAACAATTTCCGTGGTTGCATTTCTTCATTAAAAACTCCCGGCGATAACACTTACTTGGTATGGAAACTTTTTGTCGCATTGCCATCGCATAATATTATTGCTTTTCCAGGCTTATGGTTGCAGATCATTTGTTCGCGTTTATTCAACTTCCTTCAAACTACTTCATTTGTTAAAATGCGAAAGTGCTGAGTCTGATGATTTGCTAACCGAGGACGACAAAGTCACTGCGGTTGCTGGAAGCAGCTCTTCCGGGATTGTAATTAATTTTTACCGTTTCTCAACCAAGAAAATATATTCAACATATCAAAATAATTAGATCGCAGCATCGCGTGGAAATTTTGTTTTCGTATTCAACCCTGTACAGAACGTGAATGGCGAAGATGAATGGTCACTTTTGACGACACTCCAACATCAATCGACAATTAATTATCTGTCTTGGAGTGAATACGGTAGGAAAAATTAATTATTCTTTTGAGATTCTATTGAATTGAACATATTTGATGCAGACGACTTGATTGTCTCTGGAAAATCACTGCAAATTTTCAGTCTGGTGTCCCAGGATTCCACAAAGAACTGGGAAAGCAGATGGAAAATTGAGTAAAAAAAGATTCAAATTTATTTTAAAACATAAATAACTTTTATTATGCAGTATGGCAAATTCTGTCGAAAAAGCTGTATTTTCTCCATGTGGGCAAATGTTCGCATCCTTCGGAAAAGTAAATGATAATGACCTTTTTCTCGTTTTTCTCTAAAAATATTGTTAATAGAATGATCGATTTGTGAAAATCTGGACAAAGTCGTCAGGCGGTAATTTTTCATCCATTCTCGTTTCAATGTCAGTATTTATATGAACTTTACCATTGGCAGATTTTGATGAAGAGGACCAGGAATTGGCTGACCTAGAAAACGAGAACAGTTTTTCCTTCAAGTATCTTCCCCACCCTCGTGCAATTATTGACATACAATGGAGAACATCCCCGACGAAAACAAGGTTCATTTCCAACGTGTATATTCATTCTTTACGAATTCATTTGACTGATTTCTAACAGAACTAACACCGATAACGTCTTATTGACCACATGTCGCGATAATTTCACTCGATTGTGGGTCGAACATGGTGAAGATTCCGGCATTTTTTCGCTAAGTGTTGTGATCGATCCATTTTTAAACTCGCCAAATGCTACTCTCGACACAAACTCGTCTGGAGAAGTTCCAATTGTTCATTGGTTCAGTTATGCTGAAATTATGAATGTGATAAATAACCGTGTAGCGAAGGAAGGCCTTTTGAGAAAATGCATCCCCGAATCCAAGGATGGCAAGTCCAACTCAATGAAGCAGGCGAAACAGCTCGAAGAAAGAAGCAAGAAACTGCGCGATGCGGTAAAAGAATATTCAGATTTTCTGTTTCATATCACGAATGAAGGAACCTTGATTCTCTGGGGCATACAGGTAAATAAGGGTATCTTAATGTCAATATCATCACATATAACAGATGATGTTTATCCAGCATTTGGCGAGTCACCCAAGGCGAATATCCAAATTGTTTACCATCATGGTTGCAGAAAATTGTGTTCCTCCACAGAGTTACCATCACTTTCAAGGAAATATGGTCACGTTTAATCGAAACGCTGAGAATAAGCATGGTTAGAAAATATCTAGTCGCTTGTCACGCTTCGTACAGTTATTGATTCATTTATTAGCAATAGTTCATCATTCCGAATTATGTTTCTGGTCTCGAACCCCACTTGACGGAAACTTGAACTGTTATGTCGTTGATTTACATCAAATATTTACGTCTTCGTGGAGCCCAAAATTCCAGTTGATTTTCTCATGGTTTGGTCATCAATATCCCGTGCGTGCGGTAGTTAGACACCCCAATCTTCCATTGATGTCGTCGATTGATGAGTCTGGGCTATGCATTATCGGCGAACGGCCGTCGTCTTCAGTAAGTTTTGTTTATTCATATCGTGTGAGAAATCAAATTGGGTTCACACCAAATTCATATTTTAGGTTTCAATGTGGACAAACCAAGAATTGAGGTATGCTGGCTCTTTCTATACGGATAAAGATATTACCGATGGACGAATTGCCTGGTTACCTTGCAGTAAGATGATTATTATAATTACTTGACTGCCGCTCTCTAACAGAATTTATAGACTCATCTTTGGTCATACAGGAGAAAAGCGAACTCGTCGTTTACGGAAAGAAAAATTCCGAACTGTATGAAAAGCTTTTAAATTTGCCGAGCTTCAACATCGGTTGTGACTCGCTGATCTTTCTTCATTCGTACACGGATTTCCCTGAAAATCAGACTAATATCTCGATCTTCAAAGACGACGTACAAATTTACATCGTCGGCGTTGACGGTAATGAAAACGCATATGTGTGGAACGTTAAAGTTAATGGTAAAATAAAATCTTGACTAATGATCAGAAAGTTACTAAAGTGCTGAAAACAGGTCCGGAAATCATTTCAACGCAGCTATTGTTCAAGGATAAATTAAACTCGGATGAAAATATAACGAGCTCACTTGTATATTGCAAGAGAACAGATGACTTGTGCAATATTTACTTCCCGCACGCATCATTGGGAGGTCATTTGTTTGTTACGCTATCATCGGACGGACGTCTACGGTTCTGGCATTTTGGACAAGGCGGTTTTCGTGATGTTGCTCTGAGCGATCAAGATCAGAAATGGATCACGGTCTCAGAGAACCAGATAAAGCAGCTGCCAGATATTTTTGAAACCAGCTCGTTTGGAAAGATCGCAACTGGTAAGATTTAAATTTGAATTTTTTAAATGAAATCTTATAAACTTTAAAATTAGCGAAATACCTGGAGAGTGGAAACTCTGAAGTCGTGATTTACTCTCACGAAGTCACTGGCGTTGATTTGAGAGAAGAATGGAGGACAGAATTGGCGTATGTGGGTTAAGCATATTGCTGCAAATATTTTCTGATTATCTCTTGTTTCAGCGATCGAATAATTAGTCTCGACTGGTTTGTGTCATCGGATGGGCAGCATTTCTTGGCTGTAGGAACACAAACTTCGATAATGGTGTTTTGTAAACGACGAAAGACTGGAGCGGGGGAAAAGTCACTTTGGTTTGCAATAAAGCGAATGAATTTAGAAGGGTAACTTGCTTATTACTTAAAACTCCCTCAATTCATTACGATACTTGTTCATTAGCTCTGATGTGCTAGTCAAGATATGTTGGTTGTCGTTCGGTTCATTATTTGTTGCAACAACAACTCGGGTACTCATTTACAATCGATGGGAAGGGAACTTCTTAAATGGTAACTCAAGAGAGATTTATTCTGTTTTCGCGCTGACTGTTCACTAGATGAATCCTTGGATTTCACTGTTCCAAAAAATTTGTTTTCTGTCGCCTCAAACTTAAATGGCCGTCTTCCGGATCATCATCCTGAAAGTTTACGCATTCTCCTGACTTGGGGTGTCAATTTTCGCTATTTTTCGCAATTATAGTCTAAAACTTTCTTTAGGTCATTATGATATGGTTAACTATATACTCTCACTCATCCACGTGTTCATAAAGCGACTAGCTGCGGCAAACAGGAAATTTTCTGAACTACCAGTTCCATTGTGGAAGATCACGGAGTACTTATTCACTGAAAAATCGGTCGATAATCATTTTGTTCTATTATTTGATTTATTAACATACCAAAAAATGATTTTCAGAATCCCTTTTCGGAGTCCAAGAAAAATTCGTACGAAGAATTATTTGCCGATGATACCGATTATTTTACGTGCGTTTGATTCTGCTTCGAATTTTTTCGATTTATCTATTTATTTATTTTTCAGGAAAGAAGAAGATATCGGGACATTTTCGCAAAAACAGGCAGAATTCCTTTCGGATCAGCTCACTCGCACTTCTTTACCACATATATCAAATGCCGACCAACTGCGACTATTGGCTTTGATCGACACTGTCATTCAGGTAAATTACTCTGGCACCATGATTGTATGGTCATCAAATTTTCATTGTTGTTAACAGCTACAAAGCCAAAGACGATCATTGGACGAGAATGGTGCGCGATATCTGCTTGCGATGCGACTTTTCTTGTTTTCCCAAAAAGTCTTTCCACCATATTCTAGACCGACATCTCTCAGCACTCGTGATATAGCGTGGGCGGTTTACTGCGAATCACAGGTAATAATATTGTATCTCATTATTTACGATACGTTAAAACATGTTAAGGACAACTTGTTAGACCTTTGCAATCAAAGTTTTAATGGGAAAATGGTTTGGTCTGATGCAAGAGCACTTGGGATGGGTTACTGGATCACGAATGTTGAAGTTTTGGTATCGTTATCCCTATATAAACAGCCGCCTTTCCGGAATTAATTCTTTCGTTCGCTTCAGAAAAAGCAGGTTGAAGTTATTGCACGTACAACGTATATGGGAAAGGATGATAAGGATCCTATTGAATGCTCCCTGTGGTATTTAGCAATGAGAAAGAAAAATGTGTTGCTCGGACTATGGCGATTGGCGCAAAATCACCCGGAACAACCTATGATGGTCAAATTTCTCGCCAACGATTTTTCTGAAGAAAGGTGGCAAAAGGCTGCATTGAAGAATGCATTTGTGTTGTTGGGAAAACAACGATATGGTGGGAGAGAATAATTTTTATTAGGTGTTACGTACTTATTTCTCTCCATAGAATATGCAGCGGCATTCTTTCTTTTAGGAGATCGACTGAAGGATGCTGTGAACGTTTGTTTAAAGCAACTTAACGATTTCCAATTAGCCATTGTTATCTGTCGGCTATATCAAGGTACTACGAGTTTCTTTTAAATTCAGTACAATTAACTAAGTAGGATACAGGGGATCAAAGTGAAGTCCTCGCAGACCTGTTGAACACATTGTTATCCGATTCTTCAAAATCAGAAGACCGCTGGGCGTGTAGTATTTTCTTCACACTACTTAATCAAAAAGAAAATGCGCTATATGCTACTTTGGTATTGATGATTTCGAGATTTTTTTGCTCTAATTAAAATTGAATTTAGATGGACCTGTCCACACTCACGCCAGGTCAAAGCGATTCAGTCGTCGACTCCAAAAGTTTCGACCCAGATTTGCTGGTTTTGTACAATTATCTTCGGAAACGAATGCGTCTTCTTCGAATGGATGAAAAAGTATCCATTCCAAAGGATCTTGAATTCGATTTTGTCTATCGATGCGCGTCGCAGTACGAAGAGCTAGGATTGCCAGCTTTGGCTTTGGAAATTGTTTTGTCAGCACCGAAACCAACACCTAAAGCATCCATCAAGTCTGATAAGAACATTGTCAGACTTGATTCAGACGCACCAAAGGAATCTAAAGCAGAAGAAATCGACTGGAGTTTTGGATCTCCTGAACCAAAGTCGGAATTCAAATCGTCGATAAATTGGGATGAACCAGTTTCCCATTCGAAGAATGACGATCTCTTTCCCTGGGACGAGCCGACCACATTTAAAACCACAATGCTGGATGATTATGATAGTTTTAGGAAAGGTTTCATTCAAGATGAAGAAAATTTGAACGTCGATCTTAATGAGGTGAATTTGGAGATTGGTGGTGAGCTCGTCGAGAAAGTAAACGAAGTCGAACTGTCAGAGAACGAACCTAGTTCATTAGATCTTTTCTGTAAACTTGTACTTCGCAATATTGCTCGATACAAGTGGCATCTGGCGAAACAGATTGTCCAGGTAGGCTTTTATTTGGATTTTGTGATAATCCACATTTTAAACTGTTTCAGCCCGTTTATGACAGTCTAAATGTGATTTCAAGACAGTATGGCTTCATTAAAGATCACGAAACACTTCAACAAATCTTTGAACTGAATCGTTCGGCATTAAAAACACTATCAGAAAACGTTGATTTGCCTATAAGTATTGCAGATACGACACTAGTTTCATATCCTTTTCAAATTGTCGCTTTTACTTTTACATTTAATTTTCATTGTTTAAAATCCTTAATTCTATTTTCCACTAGAAGCAAGGAAATTGACGCCCTAACCGCATATATCGTAAATTTATTAATTTTTTTAGTGCTTGGTTAATGCCTCGTTTAGGAGACCCTACCTTTGAATGGCGACTTAAACTCGCATATCGCAGTTGTATCGGAATTTTTCTACAAGGAATGTCAAGTGATATCTCATCTTGCATTCTCGGAAGAAATTTGGGAGAAATCGAACGAAATCAACTGGTTAAGTAGCTTTTCCAGGTAAAAAAAAGCACATCTTGATTCTGTCTTTATTTGAAATTAATGATTGAAAAGACGGTTACTATGGGCTGCCCTGCGATGGCGAGAAAGACTTGGTGATTCCCCGACAGCGCTTCCCACAGGACTGTTTTCGCAAACAGCAGTGACTGCTTACTTAGCTTTGATAATATGTTGCATAAAAGAGAATCAGTTGAGTTCCTTGTGCTGGCTAATCGCACTGGGTGAGAAATTTTCAAAGGCCATATTTACAGACAAATTGGGTGAACTACGATTGATATTTGCCGAAGTGCTGGCGGAAAAAGAACATCGTGTAAATACTCTGTCACCTAATATTTTTAATCCTCGCTCATTTTAACCCGAACGTGTAGAACGTAACGGATGATCGCGAAATAGACTTGGAATTAGACTCTGATGAGGATTTTGACTCCAATGCTTCGAAAACGGATCTCCAGCGTAACAGGGATATTCTTCGTTTATCCGCTCTGCAATATGTTTTGCTTGTTGTTGATTCCCACGTCGCGAAACTACACGAGTTGTCAACTCATGAATGGTATGTCGGCGATCTGCTGTACAATCGATTTTCGAGCACAATAAAACATTACTTGAAACAAAAATTGAATGATCGGTTAGATGCCTCACAAAGTAATGTTTTCAAATATTTTATTATTATGAATTCACGCTCACATTCGTGATAGTTGACTTGAAGCAATCATTGCTAGAAGACATAAACGAGCGTCATCTATTTGAAGTCTTACGGAGTGTTTCTGATATTAAGTATTTGGTGAACCTGGTCCTCATTCCGAACTTGAAGACTGCGGTAAAAGATCATATATTTTTATTTAATATTTGCTGAATCTTGGAAATTTCAGGATGATTTCTCAAATGGGGACTCAAAGCACACCACAGAGTTTTTGTTTAAGATCAATAGTATCCCAAGCGCTTTTGTATTGAACCCTGTTAGTGAATCATCTTCATTCTTTACGTGTCATAAATGAATCTTTAATTCAAAATTTTTTATAGATGGATGCAAACAGAATCGCTGTATGCACGCCTGCAGAGATTATCGAAATTGATGTGAGAGAGGAAGCGAAGCGAATTGAGGTAAGATGGTTTGTAGCTTATCTTGGACAATCCTGAAAAAATAAATGAAAGTCAAGCACGAATACAACTAACAAGGAGTCAGTGGATGACCTGAACGTTCACAGCAAATTCGATGACACACCTACGTCACCGGATGATGCTCCGAGGGTTAGCAGGAATCTAAGTTTCGATTCATTGCAACAACTTTTGAAGCGAAGGCGATCTTCAGGAAATGTTGTGTATCCAAATGCGCATTCATCTATAAACGATTGTGAAGGTGAGAACTAATAAATCTCCGTTTCTATTCACACTCAAGTAATTAAAAGTAGAGGATTCTCAATTGCACCGGGCAATACCCGGAATGATGTCATTGGAAGCGCACCCAACACTTAATTATTGTAAGAATTTTCCCAGACGTTTATGTATTTCGCTGAATAAGTTTATTATTTATAGATCTTGCCGGAATGTCGGATGGTGCAAATGGATACATTGTAAAATTGTATCAATTCGGTCAGCGAAAAGAGATTACCACATACAATCCGTCATTGCCAACGGTTGTTGCGCCAAATCTTCCAGCTCTCAATTCACCGAACATCAGAATTACCAAATGTCGATTTGATTTATTCGGGAATCGGTTCGCTGGTGTAGATTCTAAGGGCGATCTAAGACTTTGGAGATTTGATGCGCAATTGACAAATCTAACCCCTTTTGCAACAATGGACGCTCACAGCTTTACTGCGAACGATGTATTATTTCTGAATTCAGGAAGCTTATTGGCAACAACTGGATTATCCTCAAACCAACAGTAAGTGTGTGTGCATACATTATTTTTTATGAGATGTCCTCTCATTTGTTCTCAAGAAACGTCTCAATTTGGGATTCTCTAATCAATCCTTCCCGCGCAAAAATTCGTTGTAAGTAGACGCAAAATTTCCTCGAAGGAACTTTTATCTTACGCAATCCAGCCTTTTCTACTCTAAAAAGTTGCGGTCTTTCATTAGGATTTTCTCCTCGACATAACATGCTTATAGCTGGAGGGAAAACCGGCGATCTTCGTAAGATTTTGGCATTTTTAGTTGGATAATTACTCAATAAGAATTAGACATATTTGATACTCGGCAGAGGTTGGAGTTGAATGCTATCCACGCTCACAACGATGGAGTCAAGCATGTGATAATTGACAATGAAAATGATACTTTGATCTCGGGATCCGTTACTGGACAGTTAAAGGTGAAGGTCGATTATGCTTATTTATACCACCAATTCGTCAATGTCTGTTTTAGTTGTGGGATTTGGGCGCTCTGGGCTCAAAGTCCAACGAACGTCAAATCGAGTTCAACATTCAACCGATCTCGGGAAAATTTTCAGTCGTTCACTGTACAAGCAACCAAAAAGATGGATTCTATTCAATTAGTTCTGACGGAAGCTTCCAACAACACAAATTTTCGATTTAATGAGATGAATGAATTTATTTGTTGTTAATAAAAAAGAAACACAAGATTATCCCTATCAAAAATCCCTAATCCAACAAAGCTCTGAATCGTTCTTCAATTTCTTTAGTAAGCTTTGCATATTTCTCCTTAATCACAGTTTCTCCATCAGCGGGATCCTAGGCAACTTGAGAGAATGCAAAAAAAAGACAAAAAAAAATGTACCTCGAATTTCATGGAACTCAACTTATAGATCAAGTCACCCATAGTATCTCTAATTTTTGCCCAGGTAATCTGATTAGAGGAAGCTTCAACAACGTGAGTAGCATTTTCATGGAATGATATCATGTTGCGAAGCATTCCGCAGGTTTTGTACAGAGGGCAAAATCGATCGTAATTGGAGTATCCGTTTTGCTGCAGGAAATCGTCTTTAATAATCTTTGCAACTTCGAGGGTAATCTTATCAGATTCCGCGAGAGCGCTCTAGCATCAACAGTTATTCGAATACGTCAAAACAATTTAAACTGAAAAAATGCTACCTTTCCAACAAGTTGAACGATTTCGGAAAGATCCTCCTCCTTTTGTAAAATCTCTTTGCATTTGGTTCTCAACGAAACAAACTCGGGATCAAATTTCTCGTAGAATGGGTCAAGGGCTTTCATGTATTTTGAGTAACTGAGCGACCAATTGACAGATGGGAAGTGCTTTCTTTGTGCGAGTTTCTTGTCCAATCCCCAGAAAACTTGCACAATACCCAAAGTAGCGGCGGTTACAGGATCCGAAAAATCACCTCCAGGAGGAGAAACACTACAGCAATTTTAATAACAAAAAATTCGTTTTGAAAATGCGATTTGCTTACGCGCCAACAATCGAAACAGTCCCTTCACGTTTAGGATTTCCAAGACAAATAACTTTTCCAGCTCTTTCATAAAAAGAAGCCAAACGCGCTCCAAGATACGCTGGATATCCACTATCTGCAAAAATTTATAAATTTTCTTCTTCCTTTTTTCACATTACAATCATACCTGCTGGCATTTCTGCAAGACGACCAGAGATTTCTCTCAGTGCCTCGGCCCAACGAGAGGTTGAGTCTGCCATCATTGTAACATTTCTACCTTGGTCTCTGAAATACTCGGATAATGTGATTCCAGTATAAATAGACGCTTCACGAGCAGCGACGGGCATGTTGGACGTGTTGGCTACGAGCGTTGTTCGCTTCATGATAGACTCCTTTCGGCCTCCAATCTCTACTTCCAGCTATATATATGATTCAGCAACGATATAAATAATGCTGTATTCGTTTACTTCTGGAAATTCCATGAGAACTTCGGCCATTTCATTTCCACGCTCTCCACAACTAAACAATGAATTAAAAACCCTACAAAATGACCTCATGGTGCAAAGATTACCCGACGTATATAATCACGTCCGAATTCGAATATTTCGCAACGGATTGTGAAATCACCGTCTTCCCACAACCAAACGCACCTGGTATTGCTGCAGTACCTCCCTGAACACATCTGAACCAAGATTTAATACGAAAAATAAATAAAAGAAAATTCAGAAGCGTACGGAAATAATGAGTCTAAAACACGCTGTCCAATAAGTAACGGATAGTCAGCAGCTAGTTTCTCAGTTGTTGGGCGCGGGGTTCGGACAGGCCAGGTATGCATCATCGTAAATTTAGTTTTCTGACCGGCAAATTCGGTTTCCAAAACTGTTTGCTGTGAGAAAATGAGGAAAACTCATTAAACTCATTTTTGAATACATACCGTCAAATCATACTGTCCCTTCGGAGCGATATAAGTGATTGTACCAAGTGCGCGAGGTGGAAGTAGAATGCGATGGTCAACTAAAGAATTCTCAGCAACGGTTCCGAATACATCGCCAGCGGTTATATGATCTCCGACCTGCGTAGAATATTAATGCTTATCAACCATTGCAGTAAAACGAATATCAAAAACCTTGAAGTTGGCTGGAGTAAAATCCCAAGTAATCTTTTTGTCTAATGCAGGAGTGTTGACACCTCTGGGAATATATATGCTTCCAGCAATTTCTTGGACGGCCTGGCGTCGAAAGAATAATAAGATCACACGTATATCATTAAAATGAACGTAACTATACTTTGAGAGGTCTCTGAATTCCGTCGAAGATGTTATTACACAATCCTATTTATCGTTAAGTAAAGTGCAATATGAGAATTGGAAATCGAAAAAACCTGGTCCCAGTTCCACTGAAAGAGGCTTTCCAGTTTTCAGAACCGGATCTCCAACTGTTAAACCGGCTTTAAAACATGATAAGATGGTTCATATCAATGAAGAGAAAAATAAATCGCTCACATGTCTCCTCGTAAACTTGAATTGTTGCTTTATCCCCATCAATTCGAATAACTTCTCCAACAAGTTCCTGATGACCAACACGAACCTAACAAAATCATTAGAAAATTACTAGAAGAAAATGCCTTACTAACCAATTCATCCATCGAAGATCCAGTCATTTTTTCAGCAACAACCACTTAAATTCATTCAATTTAAATACAAAAATCTCAATTTATATCAAATTCATGTTACCCGGTCCCGAAACCGAATAAATGTATCCGAGCTGAGATTCCGACTCCTCGTCGCGAATTTTAGGGAGATATTTCTTTGCGTTTTCAAGAGCTCCTGCCTTTTATAAATAATGGGTAAAAATACAAAACCCATGAGTATGAAATTCTAAATAAATTTCGGGAAAATTAAAATACCATTTAAAAATTGATCTTATCTTGAAGTTTGACGTGTGAAATGGATCCGTCAAAATTGGACCCTGTGATGGGGTTCATTTCAAATTACGCAAATCAGAGTCAGTATAAGCTCAGTATTTACAAATTAAATTTAGATTTATTTCAAGTTTTATTATGTATCAAGTAAGAACACAAAGCCGGATCTATGTAATATAATATTTCCTTTCGTGCAAGCCTTGAACCAAATCTGACAGTTGAAAAATTCCAAGTGAAGTGTGATATTACTGAGAATTAGATCCTTATTCTGAATTTTTGACCCAAATAATAAACACGTCCAAAAATTTTGACAGCAGAGGCTTTAAAGAAATATCTGCATCCGAGAGCGGTATTCCTTTTGAAAATGTATTCCTCAAAACGAGAGAACAATTCTGGATCAGATCCACATCTCCACTCCTACACCACCCCACAACCATCCCACCAACTCCAATTTATCCAACAACTTTTAGACAACTACACCCTACATCAATCTCCACTCAGAAACTCCAACTCTCCCATACTGAAAAATCGACCTTCCAGTCCAACCTCTCAACGTCGATCATCAATGTCAACTTCTAGACAAAACTCGAACAACAACTTACTCGATTCTCCATTTCGATTGCAATCATCTGTGCATCCACCAATCGAAGATCTTGATTTGTTGAATGAATACATTAAAGACGATCCAAGTAATTTATTACAAGCGTTGCCAGCTATTGGTGGATATTTAGAAGAATTTACGCTTTCAAACCCTCAACAATGTTTGCCAGTGTGGAACTCTTTGTTCTCGCTGCTGAAACAGATTCAAACATGGAAATTGGAAGAAAGTAAATCAAAGTCTTCTAATGATAAAAATAAACAAAATTCAGCACAAATTAAGCCGCCATCATGTGATCCAAAACCGAAGAAATGGGTGAATGTTCATGGCGAGGAATGGGAAGACGGGTTTGCGTGGTTGAATGAGCGCGAAAATAAAGAGGTTTTAGAGTATATTGAAGAGGAGAATAAATATTCAAGGGAAATCATGAAGGAAACCAAACCATTGCAAAAGATGCTATATAAAGAATTTGTCTCCCGGTTGGATGAAAATGAAGAATCAGCAAAGGTTTTGTTGCCAGATGGATACATTTATTATTCACGAAAGGTACCCGGGGAAGAATACAGAGTGCATTGTCGATTGGGAGAAATTGGGATCGAGGAAATATATCTGGACGAGAATAAGCTAGCGAATTCAGAAGACTATGAAGACGCGTCATTTTTTCGAGTTGGGTTTTTAAAGCATTCACCAGATTGTAAATTGATTGCGTATGGGGTTGATAGCATGGGAAATGAAAGGAATACCGTTTACTTTATGAATTTAGATACAAAGGAGATGCTCCAGGATAAAATTGAAGGAGTTTATGAGGATTTTGAGTTTTCGATGGATAGCTCTCGAGTATTTTATACGTTGTTGGATGAAGGTGAGCGGGCGTACCAAGCAAAGCGACATGTAATTGGCACAAGTGTGGATACCGATGAATTGCTTTACCATGAAGAAGATGAGATGTTTTATTTGTCTTTGTCAAAGACAGGGAATGGAAAGTACATACTCATCAATACCAAAGCACAGATTACGTCTGAAACTAGATACATATCTGCGGAGAACCATTCAGAACCAATTCAGCTACTTTTGCCTCGACGAGAAAACATTCAGTATTCATGTGAACAGAAAGATGATTACTTTTATGTATTAAGCAACGAGGACTCAAAGAACAATTGGCTGTACAGAATTCCAGTTCCTACGGAGCTTCCACTTTCCCCAGAATCTATCGAAGAATTGATTGCTCAACGAGAAACAGTTATTGAGCCGAGAGATTTTGTGTTGATTGAAGACTTTCATCTACGAAAGAATCATTTAATTGTAATCGAACGAAGCAATTGTCTCCAAAATGTCCGCGTGGTTGATCTTCGAGTTCCAGGATTTTCAGCATACCATTACATTAGCTTCTCTGATGCAGTCTATTCACTATGGCCAGGATCTGTAAATGAGGAAGTGGCTGATCTCACCAAATTTTCCCAATACGACACCAGCTTATTCCGGTTTACCTACACTTCCTTTACACAACCAAAACAAGTAATTGACTACGATATGGATTTACGCACCACTGACGTAGTACATGAGGAAAATGTCAATGGAGTGTACCCGTATGACCCAAGTATATACACATCCAAACGTCTTTATGCAACTGGAGTCGATGGAACAACTGTACCAGTTTCTTTGGTTTACAGGAGAGACTTGCTTGGAGCCAATCTGCCAAATCCGCAAACTAATCCTTGTCTCTTGCATGCTTATGGAGCATATGGTGCCTTCACCAACCCAATATTTTCGACCCACAGATTGTCCCTACTTGATCGAGGATTCATCTATGCAGTTGCTCATGTTCGCGGTGGAGCAGACATGGGAAACGCATGGTATGAAGAAGGAAAACTATCAAAGAAGCCAAACACTTTCCGCGATTTCATATCGGTGGCAGAGTATTTGTGCAAAGAAGGATACACAGCTCCCGAAAAGCTGTCAATCTATGGAAGATCAGCTGGAGGGCTATTAATTGGTGCAGTGGTAAATATGAGGCCTGAACTGTTTAGGGCTGCATTAACGGAGGTGCCATTTGTTGATGTTATTAATACAATGTTTGATCCGAGCATCCCATGGACAGCATTTGAGTATGAGGAGTGGGGAAATCCGAATGATTATGATATTTATCAGGTGATGAAGACCTATTGTCCGTATACCAACATTCAGGGGGATGTGTTGAGAAAAGATGGGTATCCGCATATGCTGGTGGTTGGGGGAATGAATGATCCAAGGGTTGCATTTTTTGAACCGTTGAAATGGATTGCGAAGATGAGATACTTAAAGAGGACTTTAGAAGAAAACAAAGATTCAATTAGGCAAGAAAATGTCTCCAATATTCAAACCTTTGGATTGAAGAATAGAAATGGATCTTTAACAAAAATCAGTATAACTGAAGGTCCGGGGTCAAATAGAGCTTCTGTAACATTACGAAACGGAAATGAGTCGTCAAATCAAGTTCATGGTCATGGGCTTAAAAATTCTGTTTTTTCAACATCAGAAGGACAAATTATCCTCCTGCGAGTTGACGATGTCGGACATGGTGGACCAAGTGGACAGTATTCATACCTTGAGGACCTAGCATTTGAATATGCATTTCTTATCGCTGCACTTGAAGCCCCAATTCAACCGATCCTACCTCCAGATGTTACAACACCTCATTCGCAAGGCAACAAAAATGCGCCAAATCCGGTATCTCCTTCCCTTTACAGTTCCATCAGTGCTGCGTTACTTGGAATGTCTGGATTGCTTCAAACTCCAACAAAAAAAGCACCATTGTCAAGCTTTGCAGAAGAGGAGGATTCTGATAGTATTAATGAGGACAATTTAAAAGTTCTTCAGAAAGGGAAGAAAAAGGGGCAAGGTCTGGATGTATTTGAAAAGGAAGAGTATCGAAATAAAACAAAGGGAGATCGAGGCCAAAATAGACTGTTTCAGGTGAGCTTAAAAAATTATGGCTTTATGAATCATAATGTGATAAACTTTTTTTCTTGGTAGTGGGTTGCAAACTTTTTTTAAGGAACTCGCATTTTTCAAAGAAATATAAAAAAATTTATACTGAAATTTGTGCTATCGGCCAGATCATTCTAACTCTATAGCTTTAAACTTTGACGTCAGTTCTAACGTGAGGTTTCCGAATAAAAATATTGTAAAAATTTTTATTCAGATCACAAAGTCTAACTTACGAAAAGCGACTGCAAAGATTCCAAAAATGTGGGAAAAAATATTTTTGGGTTGTAAGTAAATACTTTAAATCCTTGGAAGTTGATATAATTCGCCGGAGTCTATATTTCCGCTATTATTATTTATCTGAAAACGAGCAATTTTTTGAATTCAATATTTGTATTTGAATGCTATTTAGTGAAAAAGTATTTAAGCCTCGTTGATTCGTTATAATAGCACTTCAAGTAGTGTTATTATTCTAAAATTTAAAATTGACATTGCTTCTGCTTTGCAAAGTTTCTTTCTTTTGTTTAGGTAGTTGAATCCTGTTAGTTGGAATTGGATGTAGACGATTTAGATGCTTCAAGTTCAAACGTTTAA
>JADGJK010000181.1:0-44054 GCA_027600645.1 Nowakowskiella sp. JEL0407 | reverse complement strand
TTAATACCATAGCCATGAGGGGTTCCCAAACAATACCAATTAGAGTGCCAGATTCGAGAGACTACAAAGATTTTTAGACTTGAACATTATTTCAAGAAGAGTTATTCAGTCAGATCTTCAGTGATTGGATGGAGATTAGATTGTGTAATGCACAACATTAACTAAGAATTCAAATAGGCACAATGCACTTGATTTACTGTCTATTTTCGCTGCATTTGACTATCAAATACTCACAGATATTCTTTATTAAAACTACACCATAACAAAATAAAATTCAGGAAGTGTTTATGACAGCTGTCAAATAGTCACTTTTTGCACATCTAACAATGACTTGTGCTTTGAATGACTATCTATTCAAAGGAATCACAAACAGCACCTTTAAAATTCAAAAATATTCAACAACCTATACTGAACTTACATCAGTTCCATCTGTAAGAAATGCAATCCCCATATGAAGTTAACTACTTGAAGAAAAACAAACAAATATTTGAACAGGAAAACTATAATAAGATTAAAAAATCTTTAAAGAAAAAGGTTTTTGTAATCTTAGTATTGTGTGAGTTTTTGTTTATTTGCAACTTCTGGATATTTTGCAGATTTAAACTACACTCACTCAACCTGATGTACCGTGATCATCTGGAAAGATTGACGACTTCCGTCTAATCAAAGATCTCGGAAGCGGCAGTCTCAGATTAGTTTGTTTGGCCGCAGTCAAAAAATCAGGATCGTTTGTTGCAATTAAAGTAATGAAGAAGGAGACGTCCATTGGTGATGTTAAATCGTAATACATTAGCAATTTTTTCTGCTTACTATTGCTAAATCTATTCAATTTAAGCGTGTTTTCAGAAAGAGAAGTTTTTAGGAAAATCACTAAGGCAGATCATAACAAAAGCCCACCTATTTTTTGCGATCGAGTATGTAAGCGGTGGAGATTTATGCAGTTATTTAGAGGATCTCATCTCGGAAAATGGGGAAAATGCTATTGGATTTTCTGCGTATAAAACTTGGTTTTATGGTTGTGAGGTGTTGTTAGCATTAGAGTTTCTCCACGAAAATGGAATAATTCATCGGTAATACAATAATTATATTTTTCAAATTGCAATTTTTTTATTGTATCTCATTTTCTCAAGGGATTTGAAACTCGAGAACGTTCTAATGGGATCCGACAGACACTGAAAATTGACGGACAACGGATTCTGCAAAGTGAGGTTCAATACCCGAACGGCTACCATTTGTGGAAGTAAAAGAGTACATGGCTCCGGAAATCATGCAGCGACGTGAATACGGCAAGGAACTGGATTGGTGGTCGTTTGGGGTATTGTTGTACGTGATGACGATGGGAGATGTAATAAATTAAAGGGATATTTTTAAAGCGACTGATACTAAATGTATTTACAGTTTCCTTTCGATGGCGATAGTAATATCGAAATTTTGAAAGGGATCAAATCCAATTCAATCGTATATCCCCAAGCATTCGGAAAGACATCCAATCGGTCGCATCTAAAGTAAGCCAGCCAAGAAAAACGATTTTTTTTGCATTAACTAACATTATAATGGAAATTACTGGTTGTCAATCCCGATCGCCGACTTGGAAAGCGTGGGGCGAAGGATGTGAAATCGGAACGGTATTTTCTGAAGGGGACCGGAAGTTTTTGAAAAAGAATGTAACGCCACCATTCATTCCTGGTCCTGTAAGTATACTGTAGAAGACCTCGACATATAAATATTAGGAAACTGACTTGCTCTTATAAGAAATCATCGGATTTTATCGCAGGTGATACGATGAAACCGAAAAAATTAAATAAAAGAAGAATATAATATTTTTTTAAGAAAACTAAACAGAATTAACCCTAGATTTTATTTACAGTAGATCAATCGCGAATCATGAACGTTGAAAAATATCTTCCGTTCTTCCAATGTTTTATTTCCCTCGTCCTCTCTTCTCGCTCTTCATCCTCTTCCTTAAATAATTTCGCAGATTCACGTTTTCAGCTCTTTCCTTATGAATAAAGCATCACATCCGTCCGCTCAATCAACAATGACACAGCCCGCCACAAAGATTTTATATCATCATTCTTGATTTAATTATCTCCTCCTCGCTCTGGATTCATATTCGTGACAACTGAGTGTATTCCACAATCCAACAACCTTACAACGAACGACGGGAACATACCATAACTGTAACGAGATGACTTCTCTTAACGGCGACAATGGATCCATCCTGATTTGAGTTGTCAGAGAATAAATGAGGATGGGGTCAGGAATTGATCGAAAACATTCCAGAAAAAGGTTATTTACATTTGCTCTGAAGTTAGGTTGTGGGTGGGCGATTTGCTAAAACCCTAAAGACCTCTATAGCTTTTGCATTGTGATTCTTCCATATTTCGTACTTTTGTAGGGTAAATGGCTGTTGTTTTTATGGTTTAAGCCAGAAAGAATCATGCAGATGCATATGATAATTTCCGACATCTGTCTCAAAATACAGCGAAAAAGAAATACTCTTGCTTTTGATAATGTTGAGAAAAAAATTTTATTATGAAAACTAAATAAATCATCATTCATCTCGACTTTTTCGTTTCTTTGTCGGTTTCGATTGTTTGGGAGTTTCTTTGTTCGATGTTTCTACAATCGACGACGGTAAATCCGTTTTATTAGACGCGCTCTTCTTCGTTTTAGTGGAAACGTTCTTCTTATGTTTCTCTTCGGAATCCTCAGTCTTTGGTTCTCCATTCGTCTTTGATATTTTGCTGTCGTCGCTGGTTGGTTTGCTGTCGCCAATCTTTTGTTTAATAGACTTGGATTTCTTTTCGTTTCCAGATTTTTTCGATTTTTCTTCCTCCGCTTTCTTTCTCGCCGCGGCCGCTTCGATTTTGGCTTTTTTCACTGCGTCCATTTCTTCCAATCGACGGTTCTTGTCGCCCTCATAGCCAGGGAAGTCGAAGGCAATTCCTAATTCTCGTAACTTTTCTCGTTTCTTTTCTTCTTTCGATAACAATCTCTTTGCAATCTTGGTTCGTTTTTCGGGTGACTTCGGCTATTTAGGAATGAGAGAAGTTAATATCGTACGTTAATGAAGAGGGAAAAAATTCTAGCGTACGGAATTTTGCGCCTTGCGACTGATGTAGTTCCAGGGTTTAGGGCGATAATTTAACGTCCAACCCAAGAAGGTCTTTGGATGCACTTGATCTGCTGGAATCAGTTTACCTAAACACGAGAATTTAAGTTGATTCATGCAAAAACACAAATAGAAAATTACATTTCAATAAATGATTAAACAGCAGATAATTGTCCATCGTCTCTGCAACGACTTGAGCGTCTCCTTCGTTCGCAAATTCAATGAAAGCGTAGTGTTTCGAATGTCCCTATTTAAATAGATTACATGGGAAATTAGAGCACTTGAGTTATTCTTACCTGACGATTTCGACACAATCTCAATCTGGTTACTTCCCCGAATTGAGAGAAATATGCGTGCATTTCCTTTTCATAAAATCCGTGAGGTATTCTCGACAAATAAGCTACACCGGGAGTTTTCCGTTCTGCGTTCTTCTTTTCCCGTTGTTTCTTTTCCTTTTTCGTCAATTTTGCGTCAATCTCTTCAATGCTCGCTTCTACTTCTTCACCATCTACACTTGCGTCAGAGAACGTTCCGTCGAATGAATCAGCATCAACGCTTTCATCCACTTTGGCTTTTTTAACGCTCTTTTCAGCTTCAACAGGCTCCTTGCGTTTCGTGCCAACAGGTGCAGGTTTCTTTTCCGTCACTTCTTCTTCGTCGTCATCGCTCACATCGATTCCTGCAAGAATCTCTTTTTCGAGATCAGAAAGCTCGTCTTCATCTAATTCGGAAAGTTCATCATCTTCCCCATCTTCATCCGCGTCCTGGTCGTTGTTAGAATCTGTCTCCCATTCAAGTTCGGACATGTCTTCATCATCTGAAGGGAGATTAATTACGTCTTCTTCTTCCTCTTCCATCGGTTCAGGTTCGGGTTCTTTCGCTTTTCGTTGGGCATTCTTTTGTTTCGAACTGTCATCTTTGGTATCCACAAAATATCGATCCTTTTTTCCGGTAGATTTCACAGAAACCAAAGATTGCTTAACAGCGGTTGCTTGTTTAGAAACTTTCTTGTTCTTCAAGTTCGAACTATCCGACAATTTTTTCATTTTTTTTTTTTGTTTGTTTTTGACAAGAATTGATTGTTTGATTTGTTCACAGTTCGACTCTCGCCGAAGGCAATTTTTACGAATTCTTTTTTCACGCCAAGATTTAAATCGGTAAAAGAGAATGTATTTACCAAAGAAAACATTTTTCATGAATTAATTCTTTGGTTGGTAGAACGATGGACGGTGTATTGGCTACTCTCGTTGAAGAAATTGCATTAGAGGGAGAAGACGGTATATGATTCATATCAATATGATACATCTTTTAAAGATTTTATACTCAGGATGCTCTATTGAGAAAATGTGGGAACTATATCATAAACACATATCAACCAACTCTGGCACGGACAACTTTGATGCTTTCAGTGATCCATTTGGAGAATCATCCAACGTCGAAGGTGAGAAAAATATATATTCGATTGTTGGATTCTCAAGCTGATAGCGTTAATTGTCAGAATTGGACGAATCGCTGAAAGGTTTCTATTGGGAACATTTGGTCGCGATCCCACATCTTCAGTTTTTTCAATTTAATCCGAATTCAAACTCTGTTCCAAAAAGGAAGGGAAAGAAGCGAAAGTCAAATGATGACGACGACGACGAAGTGGAAGTTGAGTTGGATCAAAACAGCGATGTAAGTTTTGAAATGAACAGAACTTTCGCCCCTGTTAATGTAAGATTAAATTGATTTAGCGCGAGATAATTCCTAAAAGTGAGATAATTGCGATACCATACTTACAACTAGGCGAAGTTTATGGTGAAAAGCTTCACGTTTTTGCCTCGAAAGAGAAAAGAAAGCAAATTGTAGCCGGAAATGTGAGTCTGTCGTGGAGATAACTTATATACTTCGATTAATTCTTTTTATTTTGTTAGAATGCTCCGACTTTTACTGATCAGGTACATAAATTTTTGGAAAGGGTCGCAAAAAGTCGAGGAGAGGGAATATTATCCAGCGAGATTTCTAAAGAACAGCATATTGACCCACGAACTATCTTTTACATCTTGAAAACCTTGATTCCATATGGATTGGTGTAAGTTGCTCGGTTTCCGACAGTAACAGAACATTCTGAACATCATTTTTGCATTACAGAGTTAAATTCTCTGTGATAGCGAAACGGGTAACGTCGAATCACTGCCTCCACACCAAATTCGCCCACCTGAATAAAAATTATTTGCAATATTTGCAACTTCAAAAGCGGAATGCCGGCGACAACACATCGGACAGCGGCGTGAATGAATTAAAACTTGGGTTCAGGTCCGGTTTAGCAAAAGCAGATTGGCATAAAATTACAGTGACGTTGAAGGAAGCGAAAAATGGTGTATTGGTGCAAAGTGAACTTCTCGAATTGATGGTAACCAATTCAGATTACCCAATACAAAAGAAGTTTTAAAATTTTCTTTCAAATTGAAGAAACCAGGAAGGATCATCACGGTCGCGGAACGAAGATTTTATAATCGAACGATCGATAATTTAGCCAAAGACGGGTATATCGAACGTGTATTGGTGCCAAAACGTTTGGGACTTGAAGGGTTCGACAAGTGTGTGCGTTTCTTGAAAGTTTATGAATTGAACGACGTCAAAATATCGTCCACCGCGAAATCACTTCCCGGACACACTTCTGCATCGAACAGCGCTGAAGGTATTGAATTACTTGGAGAAGGAGGAATTTTGCTGGACTTATCACTGCAAAGACAAATTCATCGATTAATTGGACTGGCTGGAGAAGAAGGAACCACAGTAACTGTAAGTGCTCTGAACATATTTTATTTACTTTTTGGTCTAATTTGATTCTAGATATTGTGTCGATCTTTGAATAATTGCAATAGACGCTTGATGAATGGAATTTTGGATAAATTAACGCAGCAATCATCGTCAAATACCATGTTTGTTTACAGATATGCGGAATTCGTTGGAAAGTATGTAATTTAACAAAAGTGCACACTGAATCATAACCTAAATCTTTTACACTAGAATTCGTCAATACCGTTATTATTCGGAAGCTGCATACAAAGCGAAATTTGGCAACGATATGTCCGCAAGTCAAATGACATCAAAATCGAAAAGCAAGAAGAAACAGGATAAAGTGGAGGAAGTGGAAGTTGTGAGCGAGGAGGAAGAGGAAGAAGCAGTTGAAACCGAAAGCGAGGACGAAAATGTGGATGTTCAGCCACAGACGATAACAGAAATAGAAGACTCTGAGCCCAACACCCCATCCCAGCGAATCCTGCGCACTCGAACGAGTTCAAAAGTGATTAATGAAGAAACGGAAAAAGAAGAAGCCGCGGCAGTAGAAGAACTGTCTTTGAACGATAAAGGTTTACTCTTTGTTTTGTGATTCAAAGCTGTCAGATTTTTAATTTTATTGAAAGACGGTAATTCGGACTACGATCAAACAACCTGCAAGGCTTGTAGCAAAGATGATAATGACGAAAAAATCTTGTTATGTGACTCGTGCGACAATGGATATCACACCTACTGTCTGAATCCTCCACTTGATGTTATTCCCGAAGGTGATTGGTTTTGCTCTGAGGAATGTACCGGTAAAGGTGTTCGTCCACGCAACTCAAACGCTGAAGAAAAAGCGCAAAGTATGTGAGAAAGTTTTACGCAATGTATGATGGTTTATTGGAGTTGAATTTGTAGGCCCTATTCAGATTCCTAGCGACCACGACTCTGAGTTCCAAGCTGAGGATGATGACATGGACATCAATGAAAAGAAAGATGATATTTCAAGTGAAGAAGAAGAGATGAGCAATGACGATGAGGTCGATGAGGAACCTGAAACAACCCCCAATTCGAAAGAAAAAGTGAAAAATTTTATTACAGGTGATTCATTTAATTTGGTTTCAAGTAGTATGTATAATTCGAACTTATTCATACAGGTCCGATCAAAAGATATACCATAAACTATATCCAGAGAAAGAACTTGATGTTGGAGTTCCTTGAGAATGAAAGAATTATTGACATTTCCGGAGGATCTGGCGGATTCGTCTCTAGATTTCAAGAGACTGGCAGAGAACGCGGAATTATCAACGAAAAACACAAAATCGACCGCAAAACGCTCATCAGAACTGCAGAAAACCTTCACGAAGCGAAGTTACTGACGTTCGTGACCTTCTCAGTTCCCTTCCTGAATGGTGGTGTTGGATCACGTCACATCATCATTCATAAATCACTAAATCTGGATGACCCAGAAGTCCTGCGATTTCGACAGAACTTGGATGATCGTGGGTTTCTTTCCAACAACTTTCCTAAATTTCCTACTCTTGAAATTCGTCACGATTTGGAAGTGGAGCGTTTGTCCGACGTAAGGAAACGAACGAGGCGCGAAATTGCGGCCCCAACCTCACCTGACAACGATGAAATGGAATTTGATGCACAGAATGCAGAAGCTCCCTCGTCACTTGCCGTCCATTCTGTAATCCCTGAACCGGGCGAATTTTGGAATGCTGATCAGTCTTATATTCCGGAAAGTGAGCTCAATAACGCATCGAACGAAATTATTCAAGAAGGAAGCACAGAAGAAGAGTCCACGAACTGGTCTTTGAAAGGAATTCGGTACGGGTACGTTCCAGCGAGATTTATGAGGGTTAGAATCCTTCACGAGTACCTTCTTGAAAAGATCTTGTCGAGATCTTCAGAAAATCTAATTGTACAGAATGGATTCATCGACGGCGGCGTTTTTCAGGCGGCCGATTTACTTCACAGAAATTTCCCGGTGCACATTTTTCTCAAAGTTATTGGCTTATTCAAGGACTTGAAAGAGTTGGATGAGCTTATGATGACACCAAATTGGGAGACGATCACTGTATCCCAGTTAGACAGAAATTTATTCAGAGAATTTCAGGGATTCGGGAGGAAAAAAGGAACTCTTAAACGATTATTGGAGACATTGGGTGCTTTGCAGCTGATTGAACCGTGTCTTGCAGAGAACGATGTTTATGATCCAAGGAAAATCTACGAAAAATACATTCTTAAGTTCACAGTACCGCTTAAGGACTATAACAGCGAAGATCGAACCTTGTTGCGATACTATAATCTCACGTCCTTGGAAACTTGTCGTGAGTTTTGGTACACCTTGGAGTGGAACCATGTCAAACCGCAACCTCGTACGAGCCTGAAAGATGCGGACGATGACGAAGAAGAGGACGATCGATTAAAATCGAAGCGCATTCACGAACCCTTAAAATTTATTTCAAAGCTATCAAATTGGCGGATGACACTTCAAATTCCACGGCAATCTCGATTAATGCTGGAAAAATACGTAGATCGTAGCAAAAAACTCACCCCGTTATACAACCCAGATAAGATCCTCGAAATTTCCCAGAGAACGAAACTGAATGTCGCGATAATTAAGCAGTATTTTACGAAGCTGGAAGATCATTTTCAGCGACTTCGACTTTCCAAACAACGTGCAGAGAAAGGAAGTACTGCGCAGAAAGAGGCCACGAGGATAGCTTTGAAAAAGAGTAGACTTCACAATAGACGGGCAACTGTACAACGGAAACCGCATAATATTTTGCAAATGTCGACTAAACAATCCGTATCCTCCAAAAAAGGTTTTATTGAGTTATTATTTATTGCTGGCATTTAATTGACGTTTTTATTTACTTAGCTACGAATCCAAACAGATATCGCATAAATTGGACCACCGAACTCGACAGATTATTCCTATTCTCGTTCGCAATCCAAAAAGTTCGATGCGCTACGTTGCCGAAACTTATTTGGGATCCTATCGCCAACGTTATAGAAGATTTGAAAAATTCAGCGTCAGTCTCTGCTATTTGTCGCCGACGAATTAAGGTTTTACTACAAGATCCAAAAAAAGCTCATTTTCTTAGCAAATTGGTTGCTGAATGGCCAGCATTATACGAGAGAGGGGTTGCGGAAGGAGCATTCGAACTGTATGCTGATGGAAAGATCACAGTCGTTACATACCAAACCGATATATCTGAGATGGTGAAATATTTTATGCAGAATATTAATGAGGATATAATTCAGTATGTAATCTTTGATAAGTTTCGAAGATTCTCGTTCATTTTATTTTTCACAGATCGTCAACAGAACCAAACATTCAACAAAACCAAATCCTTCATTTGCCTAAACACATTGATCAAATTTACTCGACCTACGATATTGTAATGACTGAAAATCCTGCGTTTAAACCTCGAATTGAAATATTCGATGCATCTATTCAGCGTACGATGACTTCGAAAATGGATCTGTTAAACATGGCTTCGCTGACGATAGAAGCAGACGAAGTTAACATAAATCGAACTCCGATGAACGAATATAATATTATGAAGCAAGTTGTAAAGAATTTGCACAAGGTACATTGTAAATGTAAGGAATATTGCTTCTTTTAATTTGCAAAATGATGCAGATGTTATTCATAACTCCCGATGATGAATACCGACCTGAACAAGCTTTTGCAATGCTAAACTACTACCCCACTGAAATTGTTGTTAACGCCCTCAACTCGCTTAAAGAAGATAAAACCCTGAATGTGTCTACAAACTCAAAACGGGGTCCAGGATCTAAGGCTCTCTTCTCGGAAAAGTATTATGGTCCTCCGTGCATGTGATTCTTTTAATCCTTCTTTCAGGTTCATGAGCCAGTTTTTCGGCAAATATTATGGACGGATGAATCTACATCGACAGGCCCAAAATACGAGAAATTCATTCATGGCGTTGGATTCTGGGGAATATAATGTTAACTCAAAATGCACTGATGAGACTGCAATTGTTGCGTTGGATCTTATGGCGGATGATCAAGTCACTGCCTTACCGAGGGTTGGAGACAGAGTGTTTTCAAGTTTTGATGTTGGTGGGTTGAGGTTCAACATAGCATATTTTCAACATAATTTTTTAAATTTGGAATCACAGCACCTAAATTCGATGTGGTTCTCAGATTAAAACGAAGACAATCCGGGAATATAGAGGGTTCAAGCAACGGAGATGATTTAATGGAACCGACTCAAACATCAATTCGGAGAAAACGTAAGGATTCTTCGGATAAGGTTGAGTTTGCAAAGCGTCCAAGAACTACGCAATCCCAACACCTTGATCCATCCGATCCCGCGATTGAAATAATTGATCAAACTCGAAATTCGACTGAAAAGCTTGTTTTGCACAGAATATACGAATTTATTGATCAGAAAGGAGTCTCAGGAGTCAGCTTAAAGGATATCCACGTACATGAAATCCGTTTGACTTCATTATTATTTATTTTAAATTTTTTCACAGCCAAATTTCCCCGATTTAGAGAGCGATAGTTTGCAAAATGCGATCAAAAAACTAAACTCAACAGTTCTAAACGCAAGTGACCCAGATGTATCAGTTATAAACCGTGTGGGATTTTCTTCTCATCGTTTCGTCACCCACAAGTGGATCAAAACGTGGACACTCGGCCCAGTTGTCAGTAGCGCTAGTATTTCATCTTCTGACTCGAGAGTTGATACGCGATTTGGGAAAGCTCGGTTATGGTATGATATTCGTGGAAAGGTTGTGGATTGGATTTTGCATGTGAGTTTGAGATCGGTTTTGAGTTATATCGTGATGTTTCCTGGAATAAAAATGGTAATTATTTCCATGTTACGGATTTCGGAGTTCTATCAACTAATTTTTTTTTCGCATTAGAGCGTTTTGCAAACACAATTGACATCTGCGTTCTGTAAAGCAGAAGTGATTGAATTGGTTGAAATGTTGATCGAGAAGAAGTTGGTGCGGGAGAAACGACTGACGATTCCTAAACGACCTACCAGCATTTGGGACGATGACGCATTTGATGCGGGAATACATGATATTGGTAATGATAATTTCGTTATTATGAGATGCGCTAATATCTGTAATATCTGTGATTGAAGGGAACTCCAATGGCTTTCAAGATGATGCTGGAATATTTTTATTCCCTGTTGTTAATTTTTATCATTCGCTTAGTTGATTAAAAATAAACCTGCCCTCCAACGCCACAAAACCAAAATGTCTCGACGAAATGCGGAGAGCCGTACAAATATTCAGCCTGGGAACTTATATCAGACAATTGCTCCAGTATCAGCGCAGCAAATTAGAACTCCATTCAATCAAACACCAAACGCTTCTCCCGTTCAAGGTAGTGGCATATTGTTAGATTGCACCTTGTATGAATCTTACTTCTACTTTCAAAGTCTCACCAAATGCACAACGAGACTATCTTATACAGTTCGCAAATTCACGATTCGAACCGACGAGAGCTGGTAGATAAAACTTATACTTTCAGTCTGTCGCTAAACTTTTTATTCCGCAGAAATGACCGAAGAAGTGAATATGAACTTGTGGAAAATGATTCAGAATCTCGAGAAAGACGAATGGATTTACCAAACTCCCAACTGGAAGTCAAGTTCTCAGAAGTGGATTCATAATTGAGTGTATATTTCGATTTGTAGTTTGTAAAATTATATTCAATCATCAGCCATATCGTCACCTTCCTCTTGCACTTGCTTTATGTAGAGCTAACATGAACGAAGATTATTACACTGACGTAGATTGACGAATAATTTGTTTACGATATTGTTGCATCGAATAAGAACTTCTCCAAGCACGCCTGTTGACTGTCCATCCACGTACTCTTCCGTATTAGCCAGCTACGTAAAATTAAGTCCACGATCAAAACTAAAGAAACAAATAAAAACAAAATTGGATAAATTTTACCTGTACATTCATATATGAATCCACTGATACCAGATATCCTTTATATTCCATTCCCCATTTTAATTTAACTGCTACTGGTTTTCCGGTAAGTTCGTTGAGAAAAGGTTTGGGATTTACTGGGACGAACTGCGCATTCGAAAATGAGAGTAAAAGATGGAACAGATTGTTCGTTTCAAGAAAATAGAGAGTGTTAGTAGTGACGTGGTAACAATTTAAAAGATTTAAACAAAGGGAAATCTGTGATTTACACTCATTATCGCAAAAAAATATTTAACGGCTGTGTCGTGCTGTGTCGGTCAAAATGAAACTGTTTGAATGAAAGTTTTCATGATTTACCGCTGCTTCAACCTCCAAAATTGCCATCTGTCCGATAATTTTTTTAAATTTAGCTCGATAAAGTTGATGTTGATTATTCACTCATTTCGAAGGGAAGGAGCTGAGTGCCAATGAGTCGATAGTTTAACGTCCATAATGTATCAGAAACTGCGGGAACTGAATTACGATGGCTTGTTCTTTTGTACCGTCTTACCAACAGAAGGATGGGGCTCGCTTGTCACAGACTCGTATCATCGGGGAAATAGTTTTTTGTTACTTTCAATTAAACGGAGAATCTCTCTGAATCAGTTTGCTTAAGGATTGCAAAGATATCGGATCGATATTTAGCATTTATTAAACGTGAATTGTTGGTGGTCTCAAGATTACGCTAAGCTCAGTAGCGTGTGTGTGAGTTTCGCCGAATTGTGACGCTATCATTGTTAAAATTACTGGAATTGTTACAATTGTTTCTGATAACGGATTTTTTTATAATAAATCAAAGCGACAAAGAATTCAGTTTAAACTCTTGATCGGTTGGAAAATTTCTCACGGTACGCAAGCCACGACCAACTTTTTTGCGAAACTTTTTTTTTTTTTTTTGTTTATTGGGAGTCCCAGCGGATCTCGGGCGGACAATTGTTGAAGTCAGTATTCAGTATTATCTAATGGAGAAGGTTCGAAATGAATTAATAGCTGGTATGTACCAAGTGCGAAATTTGAGAAACTGTGGAGGGTCACTAGAAACGAAAATCGTCTTGATCCCATTAATTCACACGCACTTAAATTTTACAAATCCATTTGAATTATACTTATTACATTAACGTTTAGGAACTATCGGAGGTTGGGCTCAAGTTGGTATGTCAACCCTCTTATCGGTGACTTATCTCTTATCTGATGAAAACTTTTAAAACGTATTGAAAACACGTATATTTTGTACCTTAGCTGTTGGGTATTGTTCTAAACTCGCTCTCATATATATTTCCACTAAAACTTTCGCTATAAACCTTGTAGACATCCGTTTGACACAATAGTGCGTTTTGTAAAACTCAGTCGCGACAATACTGTTGACTCATATTGATTACTTTAGAAAGTTCGATTACAGACGCAAGGAAGCATTCCCAAGTATTCTGGAGCGATTGATTGTTTAAAAAAGACTGTCACTTTGGAAGGGGTTGGGATATTTTGATAAAAAAAGATTATCAGTCAGTAACACCCAATATCAGAGTAGCGCCTTATACAAAGGAGTTGGTTCGCCTTTGATTGGAGTTGGTATATGGTTAGGATCAGGATGTATCAGTGGTTGAAGATTTTTGATTCGAAGTCTTTTTGTTTCATAGTAATGCAGCGTTGTTTGCGATTAATGGAAAGATTCGACGGCTGATAGCGGGAGAAAATGGAGATGCAGAGAATATGACAGTTGGTGGGTTTTCGATTTTTATTATCGTGTTCTCTATGGAAATTCTGAAAAAAAACATAGGGCAATATGTGATAGCTGGTGCGATGTCGGGGGCGGTGATTTCATGGTTTAATTGTCCGATTGAATTGCTGAAAGTAAAACTTCAAACACAATTTGGACCAAAGTCGGCAGGAAAACGAGCGCTGCAGGCATCAACTCTTTGGATTCGTTGATATTGATTCTCATTCAATGTTTTTTTACAGTACAAAGGTTTGGGAGACGTTGCCCTTAAAACTTTTCAATCGAGTGGAGTTGCAGGATTTTATAGAGGTCTACCGATAACGGTTATTCGGGATATCCCCAGTTTCGCTGCATATTTTGGTTTGTTTAAATTGTTTATTTTCTTGAGCTCTCTAAAGAGCGATTGTTCTCAGGCGCTTACGAACAGACAAAGTTAATATTCCGAGATAGCCGCGTCAGATCAGGCCTTGATTCAAGTATTGGACCCTTAGAATTAATGATAGCCGGTGGAATAGCTGGGATCGCAGCGTGGTTGCCGTGTTATCCACAGGATGTGATAAAATCAGTAATCCAAAACGATTCACGGTACAATTGGAAATGAGCCTTTAATTTCCAATGTAACTTTCGTTCTAGCAAAGGAATTTCAACATTAACATACGCTCGAGAGCTATTAAAACAAAGTAACGGGAGCTATAAGTGTTTCTTTAAAGGATTTAGTGCCACGATGGCAAGGGCGTTTCCAGCGGTAAGAATCATTATTGGTGCAATTTCATATCTAAATTTCTTTGAAATAGAACGCGGCCACGTTTGTTGCTTATGGTATGTGCAATGAATAGAATTTGAACCAAACTGTATTTTGACCAATGACTTTTTTACAGAGTTTGCGCTGGGACTGCTAGATACACAAAAAGAACCAAAACCAGCGAATATTGTCGGGCTTTAACATTTTTGGCCATAAATTTAAAATAATGTTTAATTGAAAAGCGCAAACTTGGGAGATACTGTGAAATCATGAAACACAAATCTGAGCAAATCGGCCACTGATATTATAGTTTTTGACGAATCGTTGAATTCAAATTGCTCAATTTCTGAAACTATCCCGCTCTGTTCTACGTAAACGTTACATTGTCTCTTTTGTTTATTTAACGAAATTTGTATGTATCCCTTGACGTTGGTTAGTTTTTTTGCACCTGTTGTCGTTCTTACCAATTTCGATCCGTAGCAAGTTCCTTCTTTGAATACGATTTGATTATAAATTCAACAGTTTTTGGAAAGAAGAACGATTTGAAATAAGATAACATTATTATAAATCGCATTTTCGGATTTAAGTAATTTGGTAATTTTGTTGTCCTTCGGTCATGGCAACCGCAGTCTCCAACAACAGCAACACCGCGAATAACCCGATGAGTTCGATTAATAACGTGAATGCGCCCTTGGCCGGGTACAATCTGCCGGGAGTTTTACACTACTTGCAAATGGAATGGAGAAGAACCGAAAGAGAGAGAAATGAATGGGATATTGAGAGAGCCGATTTAAAAGTATTTGATTTTTATAAATTTTATTCTTTCCGTGTAATTGGAGAAATTATTTGGTGTAGGCGAAAGTAACATTATTAGACGGAGAGAAAAAAGCGTTAGAAAACACAAAGAACGATCTTCTTCTACGAATTAAAATGCTAGAATTTTCTTTAAAACAAGAAAGGTTGAACTTTTTGCAGTTTAATTTCTTTTTATGATTTTAATGTGATATTGTAGGAGTAAATTTATTCAATTACAACAAAAAACCAATGCCAACGAACCTTCTACGCATACACCACCAATTTCTAAAAACGAATCGTCACCAATACCTTCTAATGACAGCCCTCAACCAACTCAGCCAACGGTTCCCAATCAAGGATCATTGTTGAACTTTTCGAAAGGTTCTGGACACATTCGCAGTAAAGAAATTCTGAAAAAGTAAATCTCAGCTACGCCCTCAGAAAGAATTCTTGTATTTTTACTCGATTTTTTTAAAGGTATCTAATAGAAGTTGGGCATCTACCTTCTACAAGCACCCCAATCCCTCCAAACAGCGCAGCGTTTCGTATGGACAGTCCGCAAATCGAGGAGCATAATGGTGTTTCGCATGAAGCAGCGGAAAGATTAGTAACGCCTCCCTCGAAACCAGCGTCGCCGCCTCCCAAAGCTGAACCAGTGACGAGACAAATTAATACAATCAATCGAAACGAAGTGAAGGAAGAGCTTTTCTCGTCGTCTACATCCGAAGAGTCGATTAAGAACGAAATAAATAAAGAGAATGTCGATACTATGAATGCAAACGACGATTCATCGAATTCTCTGACTATTAAAAGACATAACCGGAAACCAAGCAATCCAGTCAAAGTATTTTTTCGCTATTCTGATTGTTGTGGAGTCGCTAATGTATAAATATTATTGCTTAGACGACTACCAATAAAGATGCGGATAATTCACAAACGAAAACGAAAAAGGTATAGTTTTAGGAGTTTAATTTCGATTATTCCTAATCGCTTTTGCAGCCAAATAACGCGGCTGATAGGCCTTGGAACCCAATAACTACGCTACGAAGGTACTTGAGATTAAAAACATCATTTTCCCTTTAAATTTGCTTTACAGTCATATGGATTCTGTTCGAGCTTTGGAGTTCCATCATTCTCAGGCAGGACTTATTTCAGGATCTGAAGACTGTACAGCGAAATTATGGAACATAGCGTTCAGCACGAGGTGAATATTGTCTGTTTATTTTATTAATGTCACATTTGATAATTTATTTAAGAACCAGTGACTTGGAACCCGTTTTCACGTATCGCGGTCACACTGGAGCGGTCACTTCAGTTGCGATATCGACCGATGGAGAAGTTTGCTATACCGGAAGTGTCGATTCCACGTTAAGGGCCTGGAAGTTACTGTCGCTAAACACGGATACATATGGAAAATATGGTAATGTTTTCTGTACTTATTGTTAACTATTCTATTAATAAAACTACGGTTCATCAACAAATAGATCATTCTACTCGTCTGCACACCTATGTCGGTCATTCTGATATTATCTGGGAAATCAAACTGCACCCGCTGCAAAACCAATATCACATGATTGCGTCTTCATCTAGCGATGGTACTGTAAAATTATGGGATACCAACGCAACATCAAGATCACTATTATCGACAATTTGGGCCTGGGGAACCGGATCACCCGAATATGCACAAACACAGCAGCAATTATCACAGAACCCCACGTCAATCAGCTGGGTTAACACGCAAACATCGCAGCTGGCAATCGCTTATCAAGATTCGAAGGTTCGGATTTGTGATATTGAAACTGGACAGATTATGTTGGTATTGGAAAGCGACGAGACTTACGGTAAAATTTCGTGGATTTATGAACTTTATTTTTTCTTTATTTTAATGCTTTATGTCATAAGATGGAACGCCAAACACCCAGATCAACAAGATAGTTTGTCATCCGACAATGCCAATGCTGATATCAGGTCACGAAGACGGTCATGTGCGATGTTTTGATATCAAATCAGGTGACTACAGTTGTGTACATATTTTAGTAATTATCCTCATCATTTATTTTTTAATCAGGAAAATGCACTGAAAAATTAAATACCGGCTCAGTCCCGATATCGTCTTTGGATATCAGTCCGGACGGATTAATCGTTGTGTGGACAGGTATGTTTAAACAATAAAGCTATTTTTTGGAGAATTTTGTTTGATTTACATGTAATATTACAGATCACAACTCTTCAGCTCAATGGTGTAATCTCACGACAAAATCAGTGTTCCAAACGTTATCTCCGCATGGTAAAAAGTACGATGAAGGGATATGGTCGGTTCGATTCCACCCAACGCTGGATTACATGGCGACAGGAGGAGCGGATTCCACAATCAAATTATACGAAAGTTGAGAGAGCGGTTGAATAGTCATATTGGATTTTAAAATAATCATTTGCCAAACGGACCCTATTGTTTTGGTGTTTTTTTCTACTTGTTTGTTACAAAAGCATTATTTTTTATCTTGGAATTCTTTTTTTTATTTGATGATGATAGATAGGGTTTTTTAACTTTGAGAGATCTTCTAAATATCGATTTGTATCTTAATCTCATGCTTGTTTTCCAGCCTTTTGGAAAAAAAAAAAGAGAAAAAGAAAAATATGGAATCTTCGGGCATTACAGTCACTGTGCGATTAATCAAATCGTTTGAATATCGAACTTTTAAAAACTTTGTTTTACACAACATAAACCCCGCTGAAACGACGCCGTTCCAACTGAAAGAAATCACATTACAAGGTTTTTGAAAATTTACCCTGGTTGTTGTTATAATTTAATATAATTTTGATACTGCGTTGTTAGAAATATTAAAGGGCCCTGCTTTTCGACCATATCATAAAGTTAAATTCGGTTAGTACGTCTGGACAGAGAATTGAGTGGAGCAGTCATTTATACTTGATTTTTTCCAGATACCCTGAAGATATACATGAAAGCGCATGGAGCGAAAACGCAAAACCTGATAATTAATTTGGATCATGAGGATTGGATTCTTGATGATACAAAGACGTTGTTGGAACAAGGAATAGGTTTGAATTTATTAACTTGCTAGCGCTCTCTTATTAAATGGTGTAATGGTATCTTTTTGTAGATGGAGAAGTAGAGATTAGCTTCTTTAATAGGGAGGCATATGAGGCGTTCAAACTAAATCCCGAAATAAAGTGGTAAAACGAGAATTTTTATCAATGAATTCAAGAATAATGAACCGGGATCGTGTTACGGAATGAGAATCAGATTATCGCATTGAAACGCATTGGTTGGAAATATTAACTCACAGCACTATGAACCATTATATCAATTGCTCTCATCAAAAAAAAAATAAAGTTTGAATATTTGATATTGAATGAAGAAACAACGTTTGTTATTTTTTTTCTAAAAGGGTCCCGGGATCTGTGATGCATAAAGAATCAATCGATGAGTTTCTATTTTAAGACAAATTCGAATGAAAGTTACCATGTTGAAAAAAAAAGAGCAAAATATCCAGAATTACATTCTAAGAAAATTAACAGCAGCCTCCGGTTGATTGTTGAGCAACGTTTGTTCCTCCTCCGACTTTTAAGGTTTGTTTGGTTGATGCTTGAGCCTGAGACGAGGCACCCATTCTATCATGAATACAACTAGGTGTCAATTTTCATCTATCGAGATTGATATCAAAAGAAACCTGTCTTTGATTTGCTTTGCCATCGTCAAGAACGCCTGTTCGACATTTGTAGCGTTCTTTGCTGAAGTTTCCAAGAATGGAATTTTGAGGTTATCTGCGTATTCCTAAAGACAAAGTCCACCGCAACATCAATAATAAAAAAACAACCGAATAAAAATCTGACGAACAAACCTTTGCGGCATTGTAATCTACTTGCTTCTTGTTCACCAAATCGCTCTTATTTCCAACGAGCAATTTGTTAACTCCTTCATTAGCGTAACGATCAATTTCTTGTAACCATTGCTGCACGTTGTTGAATGTTTCTTGGTCTGTGACGTCGTATACGACAATAATTCCGTGAGCTCCACGGTAATAACTGGATGTGATTGTTCTGAATCGTTCTTGTCCAGCGGTATCCCACTACAATATATCAATAAAATCAATAAATGGTTGAAGGATATTCTGGCTATTGATTCAATTTTTTTTTTTTTTTTTACAATTTGAAGTTTTACGGTTTTTCCTTCGAGTTCGATCGTTCGGATTTTCTAAAATTTTGAAAAAAATTAGGCAAAAAAGAAATATCAAACAAATCCAAATCGTACAAAGTCAACACCGATGGTAGAAATGTAACTTTCAGTGTATGTATCGTCCTATTCAAAATTAAATCTCTTTTAACGACGATATCTAATATTTCCTAAAATGCAAACATACAGCAAATCGGAGAAGTAAACAAGATTTTCCTACACCGGAATCTCCAATAAGAAGGAGTTTAAAGAGGTAATCACTACACAGATTCAAGAATTATATTAGTGTTCAATAACAAAAATTCGAAAAACTACACTCACTATTCTGGATTCATGGCGGATTATTTTCAATTAGACACTACAAAAAAGTGAGATTAGATATCTTTTCAAGTTAGAATTCCAAGTTCAAGAAAAGTTAAAAGGGGCGGCGGTGAATAAAATTTGCATTCCACGTAAATTCTCGGTCGCCAACAGAATGCCGACCGAAATTCACCACTTCAATCCCAAAGTCATATATCCATTATTCTACATCTCTAAACCGCAAACATCCATAATTTTAATTATTATCCACTTCGAAACTGATCCAATCTCCAACGCAATGAATTCCCACTCATCGATTAACCAAGCATGCAGAATACCGGAAACAAAGCGGGCAAATAAATTCCGGGATTATTTCCGAACAGTTATTGGGTTTAAACTTACAAATTATATTTTTTATAAATTGAGGGGAAAGTTGATGTTTTGGTGATACAAATCTGCCAAGGAAACAATAAGAAATCAGATCACAATGTTTTAACGTTAATTGTTTATTTACATAGCATAAATCATTAACAGCATGATTTGCACAGTCGATACTCAGATCAGATTCTATGCCCAAACATTCCTCGTCACGCTGATATCATCGTTCGTGGTGGAATGAATCTTCCTGTAAAAATCAATCTTGAATAGAAAGAAAACATTAGGATAATCCCGAAAAAAAGGCAATGAACCGGTTTTTAATACCAGAGATTGCTTAGACACCCACAACGAAAAAGCCTCAATCATATCTTCCAACGAGATGTTCATCAAATTATAAAGACTGTGAGATAACTTCAACACAATCTGAGCGTTGATCGTATTAAACGCACCAAACGAACACAAAAACCGCTCTTGCTGAAATAAGAAACATGATTTAGCACTATGGAATGCATATTTCAGATCAAATGCTTCTTACGTTTACTTCTTCCCGGTTCAGCCAATCTCTATTTTCCCAGCTGTGACGAGACTTCCATGCAGGCGTTTGATCATTTCCTGAAATTACTCGTGGTGTTTCGCAATCGTCCGCTGCTATTTCTCCGCTATATCTAAAAACAAATATCAAAATACGATGAACCAACTCATAAAAGTAAAACTTACCGAATCCAGTAAGCAGACTGCTCAGCAGAGAAAGAATGAAATATTTGGACGGTAAATTCAGTTGGGATGATTGTATTTCCTTCACTGGCATGGAAATCGAAATGCGATTCTTCGTAATCCGCAAAGAGTTGTTTCTTAGTCCAATTTTTCTTCGTCTCGGATTTGTTTGAATTCAATATGTGGGCGGAGAGTTCGGCGATAAATAAATTTAATCTTTCTAAAGCTTTCATGACCATCGGCGAAAACGTGCTATAAACGAAGTGTTAACCATTGGATTGCAAATATTTTTTTTTGGATACTCAGGTAAATTATTTGGATTGCGTTCATTAACATTCATTAGTCCTGGTTTATGGAAATGTTCGAGTATAAGATTTATAGACGAAAACCTGAATAAAAATCAATGAACTTGAACTCACAATACAAAAAAATGTTCCCTACTTTTTCGAAATTCGCAGCAGGACATTTTCAATCGGCTCATCATCGTACTCTTCGGAATCTAAACCAAGAGATAAATTACATCGTAAGAAGCAAAATCGATTTCTTAAACCTAGGTCATCGTTGACATCCATTTTCTCAACTTGCTTCCAGAACAATTCGATTAAATGGTTCACTTCATCCAAACACTCCACATCTCCACCGGGCACATTTTGCGAAAGCGAAATTATCGGGTGAATAATTACACAGGTTCGCTCATCGATAATCAAATCAACATCTCTTAGAAATTTCGCACCGCACTTTGGATTCAAATTAATATGAAAATCAGTTAACGAAAGAAGTTTATTTGTAAAACAAACCCTAAAGTATCGAAATTCTCGTTCAACCAAATCTATTCGCATTTGTTGTTCTAAAATCGGCACAACGTCTCGTCGACATAGCGCAAAATTCGTACTTGCGATATACGTATGTCGCTGCCCCTTTTCTTGTTGATCGAAACTGCTTAAATCCTGGATTGTTTCAATTTTTTCCCATGGGGTAGGAACAGGGAGAAGATTGACTTCTGGAACAGGCATTTGCTCAATTTCGATTTTTGGCGCAATAGAATCCATGGTGTTTGAAGGTTGAACTGGAGCTGGTGTGAGATTTTGTGCTTCTTTCACAACAATTTTTCGTCGTTTATGATATCCTTTCAAAGTTTTAAGAAAAAAATACAAAATTTGATTTCAGAAAAGAAAACATACCTCGAAACTGCATTAGTTTTGAAACTCGATCGCTTGCCGAAAAATTCGATGCGAGTATGTCGCTACCATCAAAAGTTTGCTTGGAATATCACAGTTAAGAATTTCTTTGATAAAGATCGCATTAAACATACCGATTCAGATCCAGCAGTGTTGTTCGATTGTAGGTTTCTACCAACCAAAGTCTGAAAAAAAATCATCAATTCCTCCTCGTTTCAATTGGGAATCCAAACTTACTGAAAACTTTTTGATATTGCTTGAAGATTCAATTCGATTACTTGAATTAGAAGCTTTACGATTCAGCTTTAATGCACCAGTACTGTTGGACTTGTTTGGAAACCCGGCAGACTTATCATTGAGAACCGAACCGCCCGACTTCAGTGCTTTAACTGGTTCAACTTTCTTCGAAAATTTCCAGGGAACATCATTCGGACTCGATTTAATGAACATCTCTTCGGCCCCACTCTCCATCGTACTGTCCAAAATAGGGCTTGAAAATATCTGCACCGGTTCAATCTCACCCTTTACTTTCCTGCTTTCAACATTGTCACGAATATCAAATTCGTCTAAATCGATTACTTCGGAATCATTCCGTTCGAATTCTCTCTTTTTCGTAATCTTTGATGAATTTTTGGCTTTTTTTGACTTTAGAATTTCGATCAGAAGTGAAACTCCTTGTTCCGCCCAACTCAACAGTTTTTCAGTATCGTAATCAGAGTTCACTTGTCGTGTTTCCGTTTCGTCAACGCTGATTTCATATAAACTTTTTATCTTTGCTACGCTATCCAACGTCGTCGGTACGCCATCAAATAAAACATCAATACGATTCGTGATCAACTGTGTGAGGAATTCAGATGGTAATAAATTCGATAAAGCTTTGAGTGGATCCCAACGCAGGGATAATTCTCGTTGCGACATGTGTGATTTCGTAAACATTTGGAATCCGTGATCTTTTATTAATTTGCGAAGCGATGAATTGGAGTGTTTATTGGAATCAGGGAAGAAAGGTTCCGGCGGAGGTAATTCTGGAGCTGAAAATTTGAAAAAATGAGGTCATGAGAGAGCAAATTGAGAACAGGATCGATACCTTTTAGTTTCTTCGAGGAATATGAATCGCGAGATTGTAGTTTCATTTCGTTCCAAAATTGATTTTTATAGGATTGCGAAAAGTCCAACAAGTTGCTGAAATCGTCATGTTCTGACGTTCTCTGCTGAATTTCATTTACGTTCAACTCAAATGGTTTTGCAAGTTTGGCACTGAGAAAAATTGAATTTTTTTTTCAATTATTTGAAGTAATAATGAAAATACCTTTTTCCAAAAAGTTCTCTTGTTCCAAATTCCGTAGTCTCTATAATTGCAAATTTCAGCTTCAATTCATAGTGTCAGAAAATCAATTCAATACCGCATTTCAACATTCGTACAAGATTTTCCTTTCGCTGTACTTCTCTCTGCATGGGAATATCTGAATCGTTATTAATGCAAACATCTTTTTCTTCAACGTCGCGTTCGTATAACGTATGTTTCCAAACATCGCAGTTCTCGCGATCCGATTGAGTTCGCAACAATAAACCAAAAGATATTGAGGTCCGTTTCAAACCAACGCGAACTTTATCGGCCGCATTGGCAAAAGATAATTTGTCTATCTTTTCAAATATAGAAGATGATGACGGCGGACGTTTGGCAATTGTCATCCCGAGACCGCTTGGGAAATCCACAAATCTGGTCGACGCGTCCACGACTGAATCGATCGGAACTATATTCTCCTCTGAATTTTGCGGAGATTTGGAAAATGAAGCAGGGTAAATTTCAGCGGTATCGTCCGGAAATGCACCGTAATGTGAATCCACAAACATTGCAATTTTTTGAAGTTCGTCCGTGTAGGCTTCGGTCGCAGCTCTTTCTGTAAGCTCTGCGATACTTGTGGCGAATGATTTTGGAAGTACGTAGTCGATTTCTTTGAGATCGTTCTGTTTCAGGAATCCCAAAGTTTGAGAAAAAGTGAAGACACAAAGAAAAAATATTTGAAGAGAATCATTTACGTTGCGATTCATTCTGGTTTGATCCCAAAACTGTCTTGTAGAACCCTTATCCAACTTCCAGCAATCTCGTAGGTTCGTAACATTCGGGATCGAAAATTCATTTGTTTCATCATTAGTTTCGCACTGTCTGTAAATGAAAAACTTTTTTAAATTGAAGTTTCATATCAATGGCAAGATTTACTTTGACAATTCCCTTAATTCCTCACCTGTAAACCGAGTTCGATAATTGTTAAAAAGCGTCAAATCCAACTTCCCAGCCGCTGCGCTCATCCGACAAGAATGCCGCGGATTTAAAATCTCTCCTGATCTCACCGAATTCAACGGAAATTCAAACTGTATATTTAGCGATTTCAAAGAGTCTAAATAATCAAGCGTGGGAAAAATTGATTTTCTCCATCGATTGATATCGTCTAGATGCTTTTGATACGAGTTTGATTTGGTGTTAAAGAGAGGGGTATATGATAGCTGATTGAGTTTAGTGATGGTTTGGTGGGAATCTGACGTGAAGACGGATAATTTTGAAGTTCTTAATGAATCAAGCAGTGAATTGAAACTTATTGACGAGGAATGGGCTGCAGGTAAGAGAGTATTTAAGTCGATATTGTAATCAAGAAATAGCAATAACTCGTAAAGATCTGTTTCAAACGCTGTTTCGAAGGCAAAAAATTTAAGCTTTTTCGATGATAAACTTGAAGACCAAAAATCATGATATTTACAAGGGAATTTGGATAAATTTACTTCGGGAAAGAGAGAATCATAATTATTTAGAAATAATTCGAAGATTTCGTCCTGTAGAGATTCGTTTTCGCAAAAATCTGTGATGACAATGGTTTCATTCTCCATAATTGATTGTGGCTTTGTGCTCAGCTGCTTTTTCAGCGATCAGATTATATATAATTGATTTCTTACAAGATCTAATACACTTTATTAATATCGTAGATTGTCTCAAGCTCGAAGTTTTCAGTAAGATTTTGAAGTCACACGATAACATTGGGTCCAAACGTAAATCACAATATTCCAAACAAGTAATCTATTGGTAATAAAACATTACCCTAAAACGAGCTGGCATAGTTTGGCAAAGTAACAATAAAAACAAAAAAATTGTGGAATATTTTTCCTTGTCAATTACTTTTCCAATAATCGCCAAATCTGGAAATGAAAGAAAGACCACAACCACCAATTTCTCCGTTCGACGACGAAGAACGTGGGGCGTTATCGAATGTATTATCAAAGAAATTAGGGCCCGAATTCATTTCTGAACGTGCAGGTCCCGGTGGAGGTAAATTTCAATTTCCATTTTGTTTGAAAATGTAGTCTTTATTTTTCTGGGTATTGATTGTAGGTAAACTGTCATATATGGAGGGCTGGAAAGCTATTAATTTGGCGAATGAAATATTGGGATTCGACGGATGGTCTTCTACAATTATGGACTTGACTATTGACTACGTAAATCTCACACAATGGAGTCTTATTTTGTAAAAGCTTACATATGCATGTATGCATGCTTTGAATTTAGCTCAATGGTGATGAGACTACGGGAAAATACAGTACGGGAGTTTCGTGTGTAATGCGAATAACTTTGAAAGATGGAACATTTCACGAAGTAAATTCTACTCTTATATTTGATCAATCAATCCTAAGGCCTTTATTAATAGTCTTATTTATGGTTAGGATGTAGGATATGGGGTAATGGATGGGGCAAAAACAAAAGGGCAGGCGCTTGAAAAGGTAATTTCTGAAATGTCCCAAGTTTCGGTGATTGCAATAATCACGACTTTTTAGGCGAAAAAGGAGGCGGTTACGGATGCTTTGAAAAGAACGATTCGTTTGTTTGGAAATGTTTTAGGAAATTGCATTAGCGATAAGACTTTTCAGAGGGATGTTGCGAGGATGAGAAATTCGACTTCATCAGTTTGTCTTTTGGCTTATCAGTTATTTATATACTTTACTAAAACTTCCTTTAACAAGTCCTCTGGATTTTATCGTCCTGGAGATGGTCTGTCGCCAATTGGAAAATCAGAGAATAATGTTCAGCTCACAGCTCCGATAAAGTATGATGGATGGATTTTTCTACTTTAACTAATTGATTTTCTTTGAAGGCATAACGCTCAACCGGAATTAAAGACTGCTTCAAACGCAAATCAAAATCAGCAACCCAAAACAACTATCGATAAACCCACACTGATTAGCAACACCATCGCACAATCTTCTTCTTCGACGTCATCAAATAATCCTCTATTACAAACGAATAACTTTCCCAGCCCGCAACCCAACGCCCACAATCAACCAAATAAACTTTTGATCACCACCGTCCCGAATCCGCAGAATCAAACACCTGCTCCACAGCGTCAGAATCAGTATCCACCACCGCAAATTAAAACTGTACAGAATCAAAATCAGCCCAATCCCTCTCAAAATCAATCTAATCAACATGCTAACATATTAAATCAGAATCAGAAAGTGTTTTCACCACAATTAAACGGCGGAGCAATACAAAACCAACCTTTAGCGGTGCAAAACCAATCGAATGTAAACTTCAACAATGATGCAATTCAGAATCAATTACAGTCGAATCAAAATTTTAACGGCAACAATAATCAATATCCTCCTCAACAAACGAATATCACAATTGTAACGAACCGTGCGAACGAGAATTTCAACGGAAACCAAAACCAATATTTGCAGGAGAACTTTTCGAATCAGAATGTAAACGGGCATCATCAGCACCAAGGCAACGTGAATAACCAAAATGCGGCGTTCCAGTATAGTCAGTCCAATTCTTCAAACTACAATCCCAATCGGCAATTTACTGGAACTAACGTTGTGGGAAATGATGCGAATGGTAAATTTTTTTCGGTCTTTGTTTCTATTTTCGTCAGTTGACAAATTTGGTGTTTTTATTTATTAGCAAAACCAAACATTCCGGTTCCGTTAAACAAAGTACCTGTAACGACTTTAAAACGAACCAACAACGAGATGTATGTTTGATTCCCGTTTTATGATTATTTCACACCAACGTTTTTTTCATCATCACAGGACATCGCCGCAACCCAATAACATACACCCAGTATCAACCAGTTCACACAACAACACAAACAGCTTTCAGTACAATATCAATAATGGAAATTTTAATAACGTTAACGCGAATGTTAGGAATCGATCAAATTCACCGGCTCCACCATACCAATACCCGATCGAGATTAAACGAATTAAAGTTGAGAATGAGAAATGAATGGAATTTTTTGGGGGTTGTTTTTATTTATCGAATAAAATTTTTGAAAATTGGTCAGAGATGTGAAAATTGCCATGCAAAAAGAAGTAAAAGCGTCCAACATTAAATTCGAATGTAGAAAGCTCAGTATCAACAAAATAGGCAAGTTATAGAAGGGCTTTACAGCATCCCTGCAAAATATCGAATGTCTTTTGAATAATTTGGTGTAATATACACTGTGCAAACAAAATTAGAAGAAAACAAAAATCAACAAACAGAAATGCCATCCTATAACACAAAGTGGATGCGGTATATGATTTCTTCTTATAATACAAAACGAGATCTAGACCAGATATTGAAAACAATCACATGAAAAAAGCAATCAACTTCTCATTAATCAATTCCAAATCGCAGTGAAGAAATAAACAGTAATAGAAAACGCAAGAAAAAATAAAAGTAAAATCAAGTCATAATGTCAGTGACAAAAAGCAATATTAACCAAAGAGACAGAAACTCTGCGTTAATGAAGTGTGATGGAGACAAAATATCACTGTTCTCAAAATAATTCTATGGTTGATTTTTTTAAATTTTGGGAGTGAACGTTACCAAGAAGTTGAAGTAATGTACATATCACCATGTTCATTACTTTTAATCTTCACCAACAAATGCCCATCTGAATTAGAGGAGAAAGTAGGGAATGCTTTTTGTATAAAAAAAATAAATTTTGCGATAAGAAAGTAGAAGAAAAAATATGAATTTTGCGCAATCCACTAATATTCAACTTTATTCGTTCGAAATCAATGAAAATTTAATGAATAATTTACTTTCAAACAATATTTTATCAATAAACGGAGAGTTTTTTTGAAAAAGAAACACTGCATCTCTCGGTCATGTGGAAAACATTCAAAGAAGCGGAGAATTATCATATCTGTAGGCAATGGTACCAAAAAAATAATAAACACAAATTTTGATATGTCGCTGAATTTGCCAAGAAAAGTTTCATTGTGATCATTTGACGCTTTTATACTGAAAATACCAATAGCGTCCCATCATCACTTCCGCTAACAACTTTCTGACCATCTGCCGAAACAGCAATATCCAAAACCGCATCTTGATGACCTTTCCAAACTTTCAAACACTCACCCGTCCTCGCATCCCATAATTTCACAGTTTTATCCAACGAACTGGAAAACAGTAATGGTTGTGTCGGATGCCAAACGACTTTCGTAACTGCATCATCGTGGCGACACGTATGCCGTATCCGCATTGTAGTCAAGTCCCACAGACATATTGATCCGTCCACTGAAGACGTAGCAACAAGCGGTAATCTAAACAATAAACGTTTCAGTGTATATGAAATAGAACAAAGGAAAATTGTACAACACTTACGATTTACAGAAAGCTATAGACTCAATAGACTCACTATGCCCATCAAAAGCCTCTAAAATCTTTCCATTCCCAACATGTATCAACCTTGCCTGTCCCTCCGCACTCCCAACCAGACACAAAGTGCTATCCAAACTCACCGCCAACGACGTAATCGAACTCGTAACAAACCGTCGATCATCCGCATTAAACTTAAAAAGCGCCGCAGCAGTTCGTGGATCCCATATGATTAATGTGCCGTCCTCCGATCCGGAAATTATTGATTTCCCGTCGGGTGTGAAGCCGCCGCAGGTTATCGAGTCTGTGTGGCCGGAGAATACGTTCATGCAGTTTCCGGAGGGGATTTGCCACATCCATAGTGAACCGTCGCGACCTGATGCTAAGAGAACGGGACCGCGAGGGTGCCAATCTATCCACTAGGAAGAATGATTAGAATTGTAGAGATTAAGGGAGGTGTTACGCACGATGACTTCATTGGGACCATCCAGAGAAAGAATCTCGGATTTTGTATCGACTTTGAACACTTTTATTGAGCCGTCCATTCCTCCCGTTGCTCCGTATTGACCATCGGAACTAAACCCTGACGCAACGACAGAATCAGTATGTGCTAAATACGCATTAAAAGAATATCATTCGATTAATTGTTTGAAATCATGGATTCATGCAAAAAGTGTACCGGTGATTTGGTGAAATTTTTCTCCAGAGTTAATGTTCCATAAATACGATTTGTCATCACCGCCCCCACTGAGTATAATTTCGTTGTTAGGGTGAGTAGATACAGTGTATACAGGTTCTAACGGACACATTTAGCCTAGACTGAGAGAATTTCGAGCCCAGCTCTCAAAGATACCTTTATGTTCAAAGAAGCCTTGAATAGAGTCATCGACAAAATCATTAGCAGCGGCATCAACTTCATGGACTTCTTCTTCGACTGTCCCACAAAACCAAATATTAGTAATTCAGAGGTAAATACATGAAAATTTCAACAAAAAATGATGGCCAACCTAATTCATTATCCTCGTCATCACTCATCGGTTCGCCGGACGCATCGATCATAACTTCTTCATGGACATCGTCGGCGGAAACAAAATCCTCGTTCTCGTTTTCCATCACAAATTTATTTTTTTTCAAAAGGCAGTGAAATGGAGTATTGGAGTGTGAATGACGTTGCTGAGTGGATCTCAAAGTCAGGGTTCGCCGCCCATGCTCCGCGTTTTAAAGGTTTCCTATTTATACTATAATAATATTATTATTTATATCCTATTTTATATTATTTTTGGCGGTGTAGAGCAGGAAATTACCGGCGAAACTTTGATTATGGCCGACCACGACATGTTGAAGGATATGGGAATTGTTTCTATCGGTCAAAGAATCGCTATCTTAAAAGCTATCCAGAATACCAAACTCGCTTTCGGAATTTCCACTGAAGACGATTATAATGAAAGTAATTGCCATATACTACTTGATAATTCAGGAGCGATGAGGAAAATTCTGACTGAATTTGTTTTTTGTTTCTTTTTAGATGTTTCTACTCCGATTACAGCGACTTTTAAGGTATGTTTCGGAGATAATTGAGCCTGAGAAATTCACTGAGTGAATTTAAATGTTTATATTTATTAGGAAAATAGAAAAGGAAAATCTCCGGATGACTATATGAGATTAGAAAATATGATACGGGATAGAGGTTTTTTTGTTTGATTCTTTCGAATCCGAGAAACACTTATTGATCAGATGATAACTGTTAGATATACAAATCCAACGATTATCAGCCGAACTAACAAAACTAAACAACGAGTTCAATCGATTAAAAGAAGAAATCTCCCCCGTTTGGTCATTAATCGCCGAATATAAGAAATTCGAACAGAAAAGCGAAGCAAAAAAGAAGAGCGCAGATGGAAAATCAAGCAAAAGCACAAAATCGTCATCAAATTCGAAATCACCACTAACTCCCCAATCAGCGCCTGTAAAAAGTACTTCGAAATCTCCGACCTCTGGCTCGATTATATCAAACTCTACCACCGTAAGTTCTTACTAGTTTGTACTTTCACCGATTAAATAACCTTGTGATTTAGTCAACAAAAAAACAAGATCCGAATGTTGGTGCGATAAAAGTATACGGTGATAAATTATTGAATCGAGAGGCCGCTTCGTATAAGAGTTTTCAAGTCACGCTCACAGATCCCTGTTCAAAGATTCTACCCGTTGCGCTACGGAAGTACAACATTACCGATGATTGGCAAAACTACGCCCTATTTATTCAATTTAAAGGCAAAGGTAAGGGAAAAAATTTGGAATTTGAAATTCATAAGAAAATTTATTTATTTTTGTTTTACTTTTAAATATTTTAGAGAGATGTCTAAGCTTTGATGAATGCCCATTGCAACTACACAACGAATTAAAAGGAAACTCGGAAGAATACCCCGTATTCATTCTTAAACATATCAAACAAGTCAAATCACCCGCAACCCGAAACTCGAATTCACGGCTAAGTCTCTTAACGGATATTTCTACCTCGAATAACTTTGGCACAACCGACCGAACAAACAAATCACACTTTTCCACCAGTGATCGAGAAGGATCAACTCTATACGCACACAGTTCTCGGGACGTATCAGTCGGGTTAGGTCCCGAAGACGGATTATTTGCCGACGGCGTACCATCAGCAGTAGCGATTTATGAATATCGAGCACAACGAGAAGACGAATTAGACGTAGCAATCGGGGAAAGATTTAAAATCATCGGCCGGGAAACCGGATGGTGTGTAGTAGAACGCAACGGACGGCGCGGGTGGGTTCCAGCCGGATGCTTAATGGAAAACGTTGAAGACGAAACGCGGGAAAATACCGAAACGCAAGTAGAAGCGAATACTAGTAGTGCGATTGAAGATAATAAACCGCAGCGGGGGGTAGTTTTGTATGATTATCAGACGCAGTCGGCGAATGAGTTGAATATTAAGAAGGGGGATAATTTGATTATTACGAAACGGTATCAGCATTGGGTGTTGGCGGAGAATAATGGGTTGAGGGGGTGGGTCCCGCTGTGTTATGTATCGATGGTGAAGGATGAACCTTCCGAATTTACAGGTGTGATTTGCGTTTTTTTATTTTTTTGTAGCTGATTTATCGCAAATTTTTTAGCGTTGGCATCCGAATTATATTCGCAAACTGAAGCGTTAATGAGACAACCAACTCCAAAATTTCCTGAGAATGCAGGTAAGACATGCAAACTTACTCGAAATTATTTTTCCAGTCCCAAAAATTTTATATTTTTTCCAGATCTTTCCATTGTTGAATCCAGCGGGGAAGAAGACTCCTGGCAGCGATTATTACGTACGGTCCGATCCCGACCAGGCGCACCAAACGGATCTGGAACAGGAACAGCAATGTTGAAGCTCGACTCGCTGCTGGACGATATCAACCCATACCTCTCAGACGAAGGCCGTCTGAGTACAACAGCTTTGAAGAAAAATACCAGCAGCCCGTCAGAGCTAGTCAGCGAGTACCTGATTGATCTACAAATGATGCTAAAAGCCCTGCAACTCCGAATCGAGAAAGTAAACGGAAGTCAGAGTGAATACACACGAATATCAACCAGTATACAAGATCAAATTAGATATTGTTTCAAATTATCGTCGAGGGTGATTGAGAATCTTACTAGTCTTGGAGAGAGTGTGGGAAAAGTGTCGAACATCCTTGAAGAAACGATGGAATTCGAACAAGAGCGACAAGTCACGTTACGATCAACCTCCGACTCTGATGCAAAAATAATTATCACCAAATCTGTTGAATCGTTGTATTCCGTGTTGATAAAAATCGGTGAGATTATGTTTCCGGGTGAAACTTTTGAAACATTTGCCGAGATCCCAACGACGCCATCGGCTGCAACGACGATACTGTTTCCTAATCAGCAAGTGAGGAGTTCGCCGTCGATTAGTAATATCACGTCGCCGTCGCGGAGTTTTGGAGATGATTCACAAAGGACGTTGGAGTTGCAGAAGGAGTTGAAGGCGAGGATGAAGAGTGTGGGACGGAGGGGGGATGAAGGGAGTGGAAGTACGACGACGTCGCCGGAGAGGGGTGAGAAGACAAAGTTTTTTGTTTATAATCCGATACCGTATGAGGAGTTGGTTACGAGGGTTGGTGATCCTAGTTTGGATGCGAATAATTTGGAGGTAAGGAAGATGATTTGTTGGTGTGGGGAATGGTGTTGATTTTTTTGTTTGTTTTTTTTTGTAGAAATATTTATCGGATGATGATTGTTTGAGGATATTTGGGTTATCGAAGGAGGAGATTTCTAATCTACCGAAAGTCAAGTTGATAAGTTTGAAGAGGTATGTTTATCAATTTTTTTGCTGTTGAATGTTCAGTGACGAATGCTTTTAATTTTTTTTTAGAATCTGGAAACTTCTATGAGATAACAACCGAAACCGATTGTACAGAATGTCATAATTTCTTTATTTTCTTCTTGCATTTCTTTTTTCTATCTTTTTTTTTTCGATTATGCAATATTCCGTTTTTATATAAATAAATAAAGATAAATAAATCAAGTTACATCAATCGCATCAATATATCCCTAGCATAAAAATAAGTTGACGAAACACTATATACATCCGAATTTTTTCCTATTTCACATCAAATTCAGTTTCGAGTAGATGTTGAGGAGTATATCTACGGTTCATAATTTCATCTTTTAATTTTTTTTTTTGGAAAAATAATTGCACTGCTGGATGAAACTGCACGGATATCGATATCGATGTCAAAGATTACTCGTTTCGCTGACAACTGGAATTTTCTTTTGCAAACCTCAAAAAAAAATAGATCATTTATTAATTTTGGATAAATGTCGTATCCTGATTCTTGAAGTTCTTCATCCTCGTTACTTCCAATCTGAGGTCAACTCACTAACGAATTCGAATCCTCTAAATTTTAACTGCTTTTTCATCTTCTTCAAATTCCTTGCCGCTGGGGCGGAGATCAGTTAGTTTTCTCTATCAGTTACGATGAAAAATTAAAAAATCATCGTAAATTCCATGATCTCAAAAAAAAAAAAAAGAAACAAAGAAAAACGTACGTGACGTGGTGTCCACGACGGGCAAACCTTTTTCTGCACAACTGCGTCCCAATCTACATCGCCGAAGTATCTTGCGGCCTGCACATCTTCAGCGCCGATCTCTCCGAGACAGTTTTAGGGATTTACGGTGAGCAAATTTTTAAAATTTAAAAAGAAATGAATAAAAATTCCTATCAAATCCAAAATATATAATAGAGTTTGATTGATCACTCCCGTAATTAATTCGATCAACTTGGTGGTGAACCAAATGCGTGAAAATTTGATTGGTTCTCCTTCAATCGCGTCCAACAACTGGCTTTCACTTTTTCCTTCGAAAGGGAGCTGCAAATCAAAGATCAAACAATAGAAAACGATATCACGTTTGTAAATTTACTCTGCCGCGAGTCATCACTTATAAAACAACCCCGAATGCCCAACAATATACCTCCATTCCATTTCGGCGATCGGGTAGGAGTTCGGGGTCTTGTATCGAATCGTGCCGCACACGGTATCCGATAGAAACCCTGGACTCATTCCCTCTTCGCACAATCCGTAATCTGACAATCTTATGTGACTGTCTGGGCTGATCAAGATGTTGTCTAGCTTGATATCGCTTTCAAAATAATTCTAGAAAAACTACAAGTACAGAAACTGGAAAAAAAAAATTATGATGTACCGGTGGGTGATGTTGTTTTCATGTAAAAACTCAATGGCCAGCAACAATTCGCTAGCAATCGTCCGAACGTACGACGATGCAAAACCGTCATGTCTCCTACCATTCTCCCGACAACGCCTGTCCAACTCATCCTGTAGCGTTCCTCCGCACATAAAATCGATGACAAAAAATAGAAGCGTTTCACTCTGGAAGCTCGAATGTAGCCGCATAAAAAAAGGATGCTCTTCTTCGGTAATCAACACAAACGTTCTCAGCTCAACAAACGCTCTTTATATTTTTAAGGAGTTTAAAAATTCACGAAACATATCCTAACATTTTAAATATATTATATTTTTACTACCTTTAAACCTTTTCAACACTTTTCTTTTTTTCAAAATCTTGATCGCTACCAGTTTATTTGCAATCTTGTCTTCCCCAAAATGACTTCACCAAAACCTCCTCTACCAAGAGTTTTGATTATAGCGAAGTCTTCTGCGGAAGTTTCTTTTCTCGGAGGCGGTTTGGGAGAATCGGGAATGGGTCTTTTTGATGAGGACGGTTTCTCTGGATCATCAGACACCGGATGCTTTCTCGAAGTCTTTGCTAGGGTATAAGAAACACAAATTTAAAATAAAACAAACATATAACCTCATAATATTCAAGACTGTTCTTCATTCTTTTATATCCGTCTAGTGAACAAACATCAGCATCACATAGATTGAGGAAATTCTTTAGGTAAAGAATCGCTTCAGTTAGGGAATCATTTGATGAGTTGAGGGAGTAGTGAGCTGAATAACGGGGGATATCGAAATCTTCCCTTTTTAACCGGTTGGAGAGATAATCGTCTAAAACGTCGTGTGGATCCATATGAATTCGAAGCGTGTTTTGACAGCTGTTATGAAAATCCTCAACGTTATGTACTCGAAAGAAACAATTTACTTAAACTGAAATGAAATAATTCTATTTGCATATTAAAATTTTTATTATTCTCGCTTTAATTTCTTTTTGTTTCTTAATCGATAATAACCGAATTGAAACAATGCAATATACTGTATCTAGAACTTAAATAAAGAATAAAGACTCTTTTATTATATCTTTCAATTTATTTGCTCAACAAATGTCCATCGATGGTCGAATTTATCTAGTACTTGCCAAACGTTGTGAAAGTAACCATTCCTATACCGCGCTGACCATAATCACTGTAACCGTTTCAGATAACACATGTTAGACCGGTATCCAATCACTGTATATCGATACATTAAATAATAGCTGGCTTCGTCTTCGTTGATTAAAAACTACGCCTGAGAGTTGACGTTTCGAGGCGGAAGGAATTGGTACGAAAATAGCCATAATAATTATAACATGAGTTAGACTGGAAGAAAATCAATGGATATCGATACCATGAATAATAGCTGTCTCACGCTGATTAAAAACTACGTCTGAAAAATTCGAGTTCGAAAGAAAGGAGTTGCACGATTTGGTAATTGAATTCGACGAAATTTTCTTAAAGATACTTCCTCATCGTTACAATTAAAAGGGTAATTATTCGGTAAATTTCGATTAACGAAATTCTGTTTTGACGGAAGTTCGTGCAAGGTGTCGGTGAATTTCAAAAAAAAGCTCAATGAAACGCCGTCATAGTACTTTTCGCACAGTCGGAATGTCTGGAAGGTCGATTTGCTATAATTAAACAAAACACCATCATCAAAGCTCGCACTCCAAAATAATCTATTTTCTTACCACGTTTAAAATTCTTTCTGAAAGGGATTTCATTGAACCTGTAAAGTTTCTGACACAAAAAACACGAAAAGTAAAGATCAACCAACACTCCAATTTTTTATCTCGACAATGCAAATATCACAAAATCTTTTCTATTAGTGTAGATTATAAGCATTTTTTTTTTTGATTAGCTTTCGCAAATTGGCAACCTCGGGGTCGTCATTATAAATTCTGAGTAAAGTTACTTCTTATTTCGATCACAGTATTTACTGTCATTCTTTTAATTTTAGATAGACGGATACTCAGGAAAACGTCATTGACTGCTCTAAATATCAGAATCGTCTTATTCAAGGTGATCTTGCAGAACGATTTAGATTTTCTATTATTTAAGTTTCTCTTGAATATTTTCTTCTTTAAAATACAGGGCATGAAAAAAAATTCGTTACTTATATACGAAATGCTTTAGATAGATCGAACCGCTTTAATTTTGAAAATGTTTGTTTGAATTAGGATCTTTTCAAATTAATTTTTTCCCTCTGGAATTCAACTGCTTATCTTGTATCCGTGACTGAAACTGTGGTTTGTTGACCATTTTCGGTCGTAAAAAAGGTCATCAAATGTGCAAGCTTCGGGTCGTCTCGGAATCACATTCTTTAAGGATAAAGCAATGATAAACTGAGGGCTACGACAGTTTTGTCTACTAACTCGATGCCGCATCTTCCTGTTAGCGGCTCATCCAGCTTGGACGAATACTGGTGGGTTACGGCAGGCTGGTTCGGGAAGATAATACCTGGCAAAAGGTTAATAGACTCTTACGATAGGTCTAAATCACATACCACTGGTCCAACAGAGGTTAGTATCGATTTTTTCTATTTTTTATTCGAAAAATTGAAAAATAGGCGGGGATCATCTTTGCAATGATCTGGAGATTTACATTGCCTCATCTGGGTGTGGAGTCAACTTTGGTTGTTAATTGCGAAGATCGTTTATAGATCTGAGCAGCTTTGCATTTCAGATATACTTTGTAACTCTCTCCTTAAGAGTATGGCGTTTGATAAACTGATTCAGGGTTGCTTTCCAAATCGGATTTTTTTTTACAGTAAATAAAAATATTTTCGAAAAAAAGTATTCATTGAAGAACTTGCAAGTTTTGGAAATTTGTGCAAATGAACTGATTTGGGACAAATTGAACGTCAAAAAATAAAAATGCAACTCGATGGAACAATAAAAGTTGCCATCCGAATTCGCCCGTTAAACAGAAACGAATCGGATCATTTCAGCGCTTGGAAAGTCCATGGAACAAATACTATCGTTCCTTGCACCGTAGACGGTCGTCCTTCGCAATACACATCTCCCTTTTGTTTTGGTAATTCAGAGTGACCTCTTTCGCGCTTGAACTGTAGTTGACGAATGTCGTTTAACATAGATTCCATATTTGATGAATCGGCAAAGACCACAGAAATATACTCCCAGATTGCGAAAGAAATTGTCGAAGGAAGTATGGACGGAATAAACGGTAGGAGGTTGTTTGTTTGATACTGAATGTGCATTTCTAATCTATTCTGTATTTTAAAGGAACCATCTTCGCTTATGGACAAACATCGTCCGGTAAAACTCACACCATGCAAGGAAATGCTTCAGAACCAGGAATTATACCGCAAGCAATAACGCATATTTTTCAACATATAATTGATGTGAGACGCTGAATTAAATCTTTGATTATATTTCTTGATCTCACTCCAGACTTTAGAGCCCAGAGCGCGAATTCTTGTTGAGAGTCAGTTACTTGGAGATTTACAATGAAAATATACGAGACTTACTTGCACCCGAGAAAGATAATTTGAAAGTCAACGAAGATATTACGGTAAGCGTGTGATTATAATTTGTGGTCGTAAGATTTATCGTCGTGTAGAGAGGAATATTTGTGAAAAACCTGACGGAAGAGATTGTATCATCTCCACAAGAAGTCGCCAAGCTGATGATTAAAGGAGATCGTAAGGAATTTTCTATTTTTCACTTCATCTTAATCGTCTCTTTGTTCCCTAGGAAATCGACATGTGGGGGAAACTAACATGAATGAACGAAGCAGTCGATCACATACAATCTTTCGAATGGTGCGTTTATTGAAACTTTGAGAGCGCCTTAATTGATTATATTCTTCCAGGATATTGAAAGTAGAGACCGTGAAGAAGGAAAGAAAGGGAGATCATCAATCGGAGGAGCAGTGAAGATTTCGTCGTTGGTATTAAACAAATACTCTGTCGGATATTGATTTCTATATAACACTTCGAGTAGAATTTAGTGGATTTGGCAGGCTCAGAAAGAGTTGGACACACAGGAGCAGAGGGAATACGTTTAAAAGAAGGTGGTCACATCAACAAAAGTTTACTGACGTTGGGCACGGTTATAAAGAAATTATCGGAAAACGGGTAAATACGATTATGTTTAAAACTGAACCATTTCAATGCATGTGTTTTTGTTAAGGGGGCATATTCCGTACCGTGATTCAAGATTAACGAGAATATTACAACCATCGCTTGGTGGAAACGCCCGAACCGCAATAATATGTACAATTACTCCTTCGAACGTATTTATGGATGAAACTGTGGGTACGCTCAAATTTGCCAGCCGCGCGAAAACAATCAAAAACAAACCAGAAGTGAATGAGGTAATATCTTACAGATTTTGCATCTGGGATGGATTTTTGAATCGTTTGTGGTACTTTCCGTAGACAATTTCGGATGAGGCGCTGTTGAAACAATATAAAAAAGAAATTAGGGACCTAAAGGAGCAACTGGATGTGGTATTTAGAATTGATTATTATTCTCGTGAGAAGTCGACATGACATTATTTATTTGTTCCAGGTAAAAGCGCGGGAATCTCAAACGGATTTAAGCAGAACTTCAGTAGTAAATATTAAAAAAAATTAACTTTATTGCCGAGAGATTCATATTTGTATTGTTAGTCTTCGGTCAACAAAGAAACGGATCAGGTTAGTATTTAGTATTTTTTCTTTCAATTGTCGGGTTTGAGTTCAACTGCTATAGAATGCAATACGAGAAAAATTAGAGCATATGATGAATATGATATTAACTGGTTCGAAATTATCAGATACACCGTCCGTTGCGAAGGTAGTTCTTATCCTAGTTAGGTTTTTTAACTTCTTACTCAGCGTTTATTATAGAAACATAAGGTGGTTCGAAGACAAACGTGGTTTCCTGGATCAAATGCAGCGGTACTGAATGATTTGTATTTGCCGTGAATTCCTTTCACTTTTTATTCTTTCTTAGGCATACCAAGATGATTCAGATGATGATGAAGGTGATAGAAATATAGTATCGGCCGAAATCCGCCGTCCCCTTAAGCGAAAGCAGAACTCCGAAAACATTGCGGAAGACGTCGCTGGCAATATGGTTTGCCATACCCTCTAGTAATTAGAAGTTTGCTTATATTTTTTCATAGGAGACAATTCCGATTACTTCAAATCCAGACCAAAATACGGTTGCCGTACCCACAGTAATATTCGTTTATGTTTTTAATATTTTGGAACGCTCAAAAGCATTGTATTAGAATCCTGATCCTGATCCCGACGAAATCGCACCGCTATTCCCACCGATAAAATATGGTCTCAATCGGGCAGATTGTGAAAAAATGGATCTGCTTGAGAAATTGGTCTTGAAGACATTATGCGAGCGACAAGAGAAAGAATGCGAAAAGGCAAGTTGTTGCTTCCATTCTCAATTCCGATTTAATAATATTTTTTTTCTTGAAAAGATGGCATTCGAGCTAGCGAAATACAAAAGCGGAATGAGTACAACGTCCTCACAAAATTCTCCATTAAAGACGCCCAATCGTACCATCAAACGAATGCGGAGCGTTTCCGATGAACTTGATCAATCTCCGAATAAACAGATTCACTTGGAACAAGTTGATAACGAGTCGCCAGAAGTATCCTCAAACCAAGATACGCAACTCCGAGATGAATTAAGCGCAACGAATTCAAAGTGTGAAGAACTGGAACGAAAGCTAGCGCTACAAGAGGAATCCGCTCAATTGAAATCACGTTCAGATGCTGAAGAACTGAACTCGTTGAAAGAGCAAATTAGAGAATTCCTATCACAGAATGCGAATCTTCGAGACGAATTAAATGCGTCGAAGTTACAAAGCGACGAATTGAAACAAAAATTAACGATACAGGAGGAAACCGTTCAAATGAGATCACGTACTTACGTAGAGGAATTAAATTCGCTGAAAGACGAAAATAAGAGAGTCCATGATCAAAATGCGCAACTACGAGACGAATTAAGTGCGGTGAAATCACTAAGTGAAGAATTGGATCAGAAATTCACGTTACAAGAGGAATTCGTTCGCTCGGCTGCGGAAGAAGTACATTCGCTGAAAGACCAAAATATCAAAATCCACGATCATAATGCGCAACTACGAGATGAGTTAAGTGCGGCGAAATTAAGAAGCGATGAACTGGAACAAAAATTAGCGTCACAAGAGGAATCCGCACAATTGAGATTACGTTCAGATGCTGAAGCATTGAATTCGTTGAAATACCAGAATAAAGAATTGCACGAGCAAATTGCCCAACTTCGCGACGAATTGAGAGCATCCAGAGAAAGAAGCGAAGAACTGGAACGGAATTTGAGTTCTGAATCAGTAGAATTAGATTCGTTGAAAATCCAGAATAACGAAATCCACGATCAGAATAAGCGACTTCGAGACGAATTAATCGCAACAAAGTTGAGCCAGGAAGAATTGAAACAAATGTTAGCGATGCAAGAAGAGTCCGCTTTGATAAAATCTCGCTCAGATGCTGATGTGTTGAATTCCATGCGAGATGAACTAGACACAGCAAAGTCAAAGTGTGACGAACTGGAACGAAAGTTAACCATGCAAGTAGAATCCAGCGAGACTGAATTGCGCTCAGCAGCCGAAGAGTTGAATTCCTTGAAGCAACAGAACGAAGAAAATATGGAACAAAATGCGCTACTTCGAGATGAATTGGAAGGAAGTAAGTCCACGTGCGAAGAACTGGAACGGAAATTAAGGACGCAAGAAGAAAATTTTGAAGTGAGATCACGTGCAGAGGCCGAAGAATACGGTACTTTGACGAAACAAAGTGATGAGCTCAAAAACCGAAATGTCGCTCTCGTTGATATTGCTTCCGTACTCTTCAGCAGTCCTGATGTTATTCCTGATTTCGAGAATCTGGAAGAACTGAAAATGTCCGCCGAGCAATATATGAGTAAGAAAGTAGAAGAGACTAAGTCCCTCGAGGTATCTTTATTTTTATCATAAACTTGATATTTGTTGACTTACCATTTTTCTAGTCGGAAATTCAGAGGTTGCAAGTTGAAATTGGAAATTTTGAGAGCCAATTAGTAATTAAATTAGGTTTTAATTTATTTAATTTAATCTATGGTTATTAGCAATCACTGCAGCGATCAAACGACGAGTTAACTTCGACTTTAAATTCCGAGCGAACTCGTATTGTAGAGCTGGAAAGCTCAGTAAGGATGTGGTTATGTGAAATGGAACCTTATTAATTTCTTTTAAAGGTGTCAACTTTGAGTGCAGTTCAGAGTGACAACCAACGTTTGGTATGTAAACTGGATCTTTAATGGAGGGGACAATCTAACTTGCATCTGCTTAGGAATCCAAACTACAGACTGCACGAGATGATTTAAAAACGATCGAAGAAGAAAATTTGATTCTGCAAAAAGACGGAGCTGAAACTGTATTTGATTTTAACGAAACGTATGGTCGCAGAATTAATTTATATTTCTTAGGAAAAATTGTTGAGCGCTCAAATATCCGCCTTGGTAAGTGTATTCCGGATTTGCGATTATAAATGATTTACAATCTTTAACAGGAAACTGACGTTCATGCACTTGAAGCGAAATTGCGGGAAAGTTCTGAAAAATTGGTAATTTAAACCTTATCTTTTTCCTGGCGCTTTATAATGTTTCATTTGCACATTAGGAAAACGAAGCGACTACGCGCAAGAGTTTGATCGATGAAATCTCTTCTTGGAAATCTAAGTGGGAAGACCTGAACACTTCGACGATGGAAAAGGTATTTTCTGTGAACTTATCGTCCGAAAACTGAACTTTATCATGAATTTAAGATCGAATTAAGAGACAAGAAGATTTCTGAACTTGAATCTACTATAGCAGAAATGGTTGGTTATTAAATCGTAAATTTTTGTCACCATTATTCAGTGAAGTTTAGAACGACGCTGAGCGTATGCTCCAAGAAGCGATGGAGGAAGCTATAACTGTAAATACTAATCTTGAAAGCCAGATTATTGAATTGGTTTGATTTCTATTTGTTTCTCTCGAAATATTTTGGGTCGCTAACTTTTATTTCAAATTTAGAAACAGAAAATACAAGATCAATTAACGGTAACTTCCAGTATTACAAAGTATTAACAAACCCGCTTATCTTTTGCATATAGAACGCTAACAGCGAATTGGTTGGCCTTGCTGGTGAGAAGGGTAATGGCGAATCAAGTACACTGGTAATGAATATATTTCCGGTTTCTTATAAAACTATTTAACTTCAAATCGCAGACACTAGAGCTGGAAAATTTGCGGTCAGATCTGTTAATTGCGAATGAGAGACTAGATCACCACAGTTCTCAAGAGGAAAAATACATTCGCACCATAAACGATGTAATGATAACGTGCTCAATTAATTCTATTTCATCAATTTTTATTTCCACAGCTGAGCGAGTCAATGGCGAACATCGAAAATCAGATTTCGTCACTGCAGAAGGACTTTTCATCTGCAATTGAAGAGAAAAAGCGATTTGAGGTTCTGTACAACGACGTAAAGGTATAAAGTATTCGTTTTTAGTTTTGGGATAAATAATAATGCTGACGTTTTCAATGTTTATAAGAAATTGCTGGAAGAGAGAGAACAATCTTGGCAAGCAAAGTACAAAGAACTTGAACTAAATGCTGCTGAACAGGAAAAAGTTAGACAGACATTATCCGAGAAAGAGGTTAGTCAAGCAATCACTTCCAACATCCTTAACATTCTGAAATACTTGTTAAACCAGAAATTGCTGATCAAGTCTCAAGATTTCGCCCGAGAATTGAGAGAAGACATGAAAGAAACCATGGCCGAGATTGTCGACGTTGAAGATTTGCTGGGTGAGAGCGAAGGAGTAGTATTTTGGAAAGATGTCCTTGAACTACTTCGACGACAATTTGCTGTAGGAACAGAATCGCTATATAATTGTATTTGATTGCTAAGGATTGAATTTATAGGACTTAAATCAACTCAAACTTAATGAAAACTCGCTGAGAACAAAACTGAAGGTAGGTTAAATTTTTTTTTACAAGAATAGCGTAACTTTGATCGACTGTATTTCAGGAAAGGGAAAGTGAAATATCTGAATTATATTCAAGTCAAGAGAAATATTCCGGAACAATTTCCAAATACAAAGAGGTATTTTTTTTAAAGTAAATCCACTATTTTATCCATGTTTAATTTTGGTGGAAGAAACTGCACGCAGCAATGGAAGACAAAATAAAGGTATTACTTTATAAATTAATCTCTTGAAAATATAACTTTTAAAAATATATTTTCAGTTGGAAGACAAGATACAAGCGATGATGGTTCAAGTTGAAAAGCTCAACAAGAAGAGAATGGAAAGGTAAAAAATTGATATTTTTTCTATCCTCTGTATTAATGTTGACGATTCATAGTATTGAACTGTTGAATGAAGACATAAAGCACGAAAAATCGGAGAACGAAGTGCTTCGGAATGAATTGAACTCGAAGGTAACTGGATGGTTGATCGTCTCGTGTCTTTATTTATAGTCTTCAGGAATCGGAATTGATGGACGCTCGGGAGCGAACCGCAGTGCTTTCAACGGAATTAAAGAAAGTTCAAGAGTCTGTTCATACTGAGATGGAGTGTAAGAAGGTAACGATTTCTACATAATAAAATCTGCTTTGATATAATTTTTTGTCTCATAGGCCATTGAAAAGTTGTATGACGAAGCAAAGGAGACTTTGCAGATCGTGAATGAAAAACTAAATTCGAGTAATGCAAAGAAAAATATACAATAAACCATAGAAAAAAAAAAAAAAAAAA